>MU160473.1:7357-46882 GCA_015888305.1 Antheraea pernyi | reverse complement strand
GGGTAGCAGCTACTTATAAAAAAAAACGAGAACAGACGTGAAACATAGTTTATTACTATTTATTGATATTAATGTATAGAATTATAATTTATTTGACTAGTAGATGCTCGCGGTTTCGTTCGTGTTAATAACAATATAAAATTTTATACGAATAAGACATGGCCTTTTCAAATCGGATCAATAATTGCGAAGATTATTTCGTACAAATAAACAATTTATCACTTTACAATAATGGTACAAGTAAATAGTCTGAATGTTATCATACATTTACATTATTTTCGTGTAATAGTCTATGTAGAGTGCTACGAAATATATCTCAGATGACAGAATTTTATTCAACTTACTTGACATGCTTAGGCTAATTTAAATAATATCTTTATAAAGTAACCTATATTTTATTCTGGTTTATAAGCTTTACTACTGTACAGTTTATTTCAAACAACAAGTTTCAAAACTAACAAACCGACAAACTTTTTGAGGTTATAATTCTTTTGGCGCGTTTGGGAAAAATAATGACAGTGAATTTACGATGCGCGCGCACACAGAGACTTAAAAACGACACCATGAAGGTAGTAATTGTCTGTCAGGTTTTCATAAGAACCTACAACTATTCCAATATTTATTTAAATATGTATAAATCTACAACAAGTGTTTTATATCAGCGGAGATAACAAAATATTGTCACGCATAAATTTACATGTGTGTTTGTATGTATTTTAAATGGTATACGATAGCGAATGATTTATTATTACATACATATAACATTTATTATAATAATTGATTGTGAGAATTCGTGGTAAAAGTGTTTTTTTAGGTTATTGATTGAATAAAAGATAGAAATTAGAACTTACATCTTTAGTGAGACCTGGAAGGTTGGTGCAGTTCAGCTCGTCGCTGCCATCTTCACAGTCTTTGTCGTTGTTGCATATCCAGGTGTTCGGGATACACTTCAAACCGTCCGAGCACATGAACTGATGGGTTTCGTTGCAGAATACGACGTCTGGCTTGTGATCCACTAGTGGAATAAAGAGAATAGTTTATTATGATTGTTACTGTATCCTTTGATAACAATCGCACATGATTAACCTCTTGCACTGGAGGGCTCCGGGGTGGAGCCATTTAAAATGTTGATGACAAATGAGGCTCGCGGCCTTTTTCTTTTTTTTTTCGAACTGTCTACGCTATTGACCTAGCAAGGTCTTAAAACAGCTTCACGAGGCTCGCGGCTTCTTATGTTCTCGATAACAGCATATTATAATCGCGGTTTCGAGTTGCTGGTAATACGAATGAAAAAATCTTCGAGTGCAAAGGGTTAAGATTAACATAAATCGATGTTATTGGCTGAGAACTTTGGATAATTTATTGTACTTTTTCATTTTTATACCGGTGAACTGAAAGTCACAAAGCATTTTCTTCCGATTAACGAATAATATTGTTATCAAAAATAAAATCTATTGTAAGTATTGCAAATATAAAAGAAGCAGAACAAAAAAATGAACAAAATATATAATAAAAAATGTATACACACAACAAAAAAAAAACATTATAAAATCAAGGATAATCTGTCTCCTGTTTGTCAAACAAATATAGGTGTATCATTTCAACATCCTGAAGTTGACGCGGTAACACATTCGATAATCGTATGGTTATTGTGAAAAAGAAATACTTTAAGGGTTTTTCAGTTTGATCTAAGTTGGCAAACGCGTTAAACCTGGAGGGGACTGATTGTCAAGTGCGTGTGCCAGAACACACCAACAGATGACTGATGAAAGTATGTCTACTTGGGGGCCATTGAAGTATTATGTAAACAGAATTTTTGTAATTTCTGTGCGCCCTCTCCCTGGTCAGCAAAAGTAAGCAATATTCTTAACCCTCCCCTCCCCCCATAATTACGAAATAATTAATATATTCAAATCTGTACTAATTTAGTAAATAAATATTGCTGACGTAATCACCATCCAGAACCCCCAACCCCCCGATGGCATCAAAAATAAGCAAATCAAGGACCCCCCTCATCAATGCCACGTAATACTCGAATAACCCCAAATTCATTAATAAAAATATCAGAAAAAAATAGAGCTATACCATAACATATGTTACTACATTCTAATGAACTAAGCTAAAACTTCTTGAAGTAAATAAAGAAGCAATTTATAAACTTCATTGATTTTCTCAAATACTTAATTTTGTTGTTTTGTTTGTACTTAATTTCAGACACGGTCATTTAATTTCAAACTAAACATACATTCCTCACCAATCTTTAGACTGCTCTGAAAATTGACACAACACAACACAGTTGAGGTATAAACACTTATCATATTACATCTATAACACCGGGACAAAATAAGTATAAATAAATACCTATTAAATATTCCTGTAATAATATAACCTTGTTTGTTCTAAAATCTCGGTTATATTACGCGCAAACCCGAACTTAGTGTCATATTCAGAGCGTCCACAGAGACTGATGAAAACTGTAGATTGCATTATCTATAATAATATTATAAAGACGTAAAGTTTGTGAGTTCGTTACGTTGTACGGAAATACTGGTCCGATTTAAAAAATTACAATGTTATATAGGTCATTTATTGAGGATTTAGGCTACATATCATCACGCTAAGACCAATAAGAGCGGAGCACTAATGAAGAATGTTTCGAAATCGGGATTATTTTTCCTCTTGACAGCTGCCGTTGCGTCACAGTATAAATAGAAGAGACAGTACGGAAACTACCTACAAACGCTTGAAAACAGTACACTCACACAAACATCCGCATTGACGAGAGGTTTTAAAAGGCACTCTATGGACAGCACCGCGAAAACCACTTAAGGGGTCTTGTCGATGCACATGTCTTTATGAGTTTATAGGTAGTTTCCATACTGTCTATTATATTTATACTGTGGCTGCTTGTTAGCCCAAAGTAACCACATATAGACATTGGCCAAATATTATAACTTATTACCACTACACCACGTGGAATAACATTTAATTTCATTTAACTAAAATCGGCTGTTAATCAGAAACTAAACATCAAAAGCAAATACGAATTCTATTTAATTTTGATATAAAATTAATAACCGTCTCCCGTCCTATTGAATAAAATAGACCAAGTACATCTTCCACCTCTATTTCTCAATCGATTTTTTCCTGTTTAGTAACTATTAACGAGCTTTAGTGCTATTATATTAATTAAAAACATACACATTGTTTTTTTTTTTCTTAACTTGAAAAATTGATGAATTGTGGTCGAATTACGACAATCATTATTATTCTCAATTTCACAATACACTTCGAAAAGGTGATTACTCTCACGTAAATAAAAATAACTCTTAATTGATTCTAATAAGGTATCATAACATTTCTCTCGGCTCATATCTTAGGCCAGTTATATAGGTTATATATATGTTGATGTTAAGACTATATTAAGCGTATAACAATCACAATATTTTCATAGACATCGATAGATTTTCATAATAAAACAAAACGACTAGTATAAATACATTTACATTAAAATAGGGTATACATATATCTTTCTATAAACGCTATAAGAATAGAAGACTCAATCAGTAGTAAATAAATATATAGGCTATTCAATAAATACCTTACGATTGATAATTTTACATAATTATTATTAATATAATTATACTAAATTCATTTTTGTTTAATTTTACATTATTGATATATTATGTATTTTACGTTTATCTACGGTACAAATTAGATAGTGAAAATCTAATCTATGTAGAATATGAAAATGAAATCTATGTGTTTAGATTTATGTATTTCGCTATTCTAAATATGTTCTTAGAGTGATTCAATGCATTTATTTTAAAACAATCATTCAATACACAGACGTATCGACCTAAACACTTATATTTTTATACAAATCTAGAGACATTATGAAAATGTCCAATACATATTTTAAGTAATTAATCATTTGGCTATCTATCTCAATTGATGTTCAATAAGGTCGAGGATAGAAAGCGAAGGTCAAAAACACATCAATAAGCTTTTGACAACTAAAGTGCGGTAGTTGACAAGGTGAGCATTATAAAATACCAAAAAAATGTTTATTGTGATTGCTTCTTCTATGGTTCTATTCTTCTATTGGTTTCTATTCTAATGGTTATGTATAAAATTTGTATCTTTTTTTTTACATTATAGGTTATAGCGTTTGCCTAATCTCAAGTGAAGGTGATAGAGCCACGCTGAAGCTATTACTGGTTTCAGCATGAATGGGTTGGCTCGCCCGGGGTAGTACCACCCTCTCACAGAAAACCGACGTGAAGTAACAGTGTTCGCATTGTTGCGTTTCGTTCGGTCAGTGAGAGCGCCGGAGGCCCACCTCCTTCCCCCCAAACACAGGCTGGTAACGACTTTCGACTCCCCTGGTGTTGTTAGTGTCTATGGACGGCGGTGAACCGCCTGTTCGTTTGCCTCCTATGATATAAAAAAAAAATGCAACCGCCCGAACATATCAACAGGTGCTTGGCGATAGAGGGACGACAAATTGAGGGTCATAGCTAGTCAGCGAACTTAAAAAACGTCCTATCGCCTACCACCATGCTATGATTTCGTCACAATGGTTCACAAAAAGCTCTAAATCAGTCGCAAGGATTCGATCAATAATTTAATTTGTAATGATAAAATATTAAGGTCATTAATCGAAATATAAATTATCCTATCTGTCAAGTTGGACCAAATTATACAGAAATGCCAACTTTCATAAGGATCGGTTGAATAGTTTCGGATTTTATCGTGGACAAACGTTATGACACTGGATTTTTTATCTATATACATATAATAAAAACGAAAATCGAAGGTGTCTTTTTCGATTGTCGTAAAGAAAATTGTTGCAGGTGTCTTGAAATAAGTAATAGAATACATTTCAAGCATTTTTAGAAATGTCTGTCTGTTTGTATGAACACGCATCACTGCTAAAGTACTGGGTTCACAATAAAACCTCACTAAGGAAATCATAAAACATATCCTCGGATGTCACTTAGTTTTAGTTTCATTAAAATCGGTCCACTCTATCAAAAGTTATTGTAATTTGAGTAATACTATAAAGCTTACACTGTTTCGGTGATGGTCCATATGAGATATTTTTCCTTTCCTCCACCTTCCATAGTACAACCTCACTATAAGTCCCGACTCAACAATAACTGACGCGACGCGAGAACTTTCCTTTAAGACCATAAACATCACAACTTAAGAATCTATTGTTTAATCGAAGAGAAAGTACCTACCTATAGGATATAAGTTTGTTGTTTTTTTCTTTGGCAATATTATTATTGTTCCAATATTCTAGGAAATCCTATATAAATATAGCAATGAAATGATTAATAGTAATAATATAATAGGTAAATATTTAATAAGAAAACATTGGAAGCGCTAATAACTTTAGTTTAATATCTAACCTAACATCGATTAATATAAACCGAAGATTGTATAACCATACCATCTTATAATATAATCACATTAATTACTTTTAGTTGGTAATAAATCTAAATACAAATTATCAAAATTACGAGTCTATATCTGCATAATTTTATATAGGTATATATATAAAGATTATTTTTGTGTTAACCATGTTATCAAAATATGTTATATATAGCAATAACAAAAGAAAAAAATTGAGCCTTAATCGTACGATACTCAAAGTAAATTAGTATTTAAAGATAAATATATTTTTTTAAATTTATAATACACTACACATTTTGCCAATATTAATGGCGGCCATTTTGAAATGCGCCATCTTGTTTTTATAGAATTTTGATGCATCGTTATTAGGACTGAACAAACATTACAAGGGACTGTCAAACGTTTAAAGCTAAATAAAAGCGTGTAATAATAAAATACGCAAAATTTTATTAAACGTCCGAGTAAATGTTTAAAACTAATCACAGATCTACAGAAGAAATCTATATCACTAGGACCATAGACAAAAGGAAAACGAAATGAAAAGTAAATTATTATACATCGTGTTCATATTTTCCAATATCTTACGTTGTTCATACATATTCCTATATTACTTTATTTGAAAGCCTATACCACATCCTTATAAATAAAGATAGCAATGATATTATAACTAAAGACACGTTACTTACATATTTTGAATTAAAAAATGGCACGCACACATACATAAAGTAATATTGTAACGCCACACTGTCTTAGATAAACTGTGGAAGTAAGACGGCATATTCTCAATATCGGTGGTGAAAAAGTAATAGTTATATGTTGCTTAGATACGGTCGGATTGACGGGGCAGTTGTTAAAAACAAGCTAACTAGCCAAGTTTTAACAAGGCGCTGTCGAAGCGCTTATGACGTATCTATATAGCCATAATATCATTGAAAGATAACAACAACAAATATAAGGATGAATAATGCAAAAAACCGAGCTTCTAATATTAATAAAATTTCATTCTATAGCAGAGTAAACATAAAAAAATAATTACATATATTTCTATTAGGACAAACATCGTCATTCATGTGAATACAGACTCGAGATATACGTATATATAATACTAAATAGCATTTAATTTGTATGTGTTTAATATCATTAGATATTTAATAAAGAATATGTAAATAAATATTTGATTAACATCTCTGAGGTAGGTGTACATATTGTAAAGTGGTTTACTTTTGGCTTTACACTATTCCTTCAACGTACCCTGATGTCAAGTAATTGATCATATGTCTTAATTTATTGATATTTTTGATGGTGGTCGCTTAAGAAGGCACAGGGAAATGTAGATTGAAATATGATATGATATAAGTTAAAAAAAATAAACGAATATTTCCGTAATAGATATATAATAATAGATTTATAACAGTACACTACGCTTCTATTATTTTAAAGTTCAGGTCACTGCAATTTACAAAAACATCATATACATAAAGTGTAGATACGAAAAACGAATAAAAGAAAATCTATAGTCTATTGTTCTACAAAAGATAGATCTTATTCCCCATACATTCAATGTACTAAAAATTACGAGGCAATATAAGTTATGTACTTGAATATTTTTTCGGTTAACCCTTAGCGAACGAATGTCACCATCCTTGAGACATTATAACTGAAGATGTCAGTGGACAAAGGTGTTAAGCGACTTTTTTTTGAATTTTCATTCTATTATCTAAATTATATAATAAACCAGCTGTACCCTCAGATAATTATTTATCTTATTAAAAATAAAGAATTCGTTGAAATCTTGCTAAATTTCATGCAGACAAAGTCGCGGTGACATCTAGTCTAAAATAGAATAACCGCAATTACTTTTTATAAGGTTCGCCTTCTACCAGTGAAAGTCTCGTGAAAACCGGTCTAACCGTTTTGGAGATAGCACTGCAGGCGAAGCCACGGTTAACAGGTAGTATAAACTAAAATTGCTTCAATTATTTTTTATAAGATCAGATATCTGTCGTGCAGGTTTCGTGAAGACGGGACTAACCATTTTGGAGATAGTATTGCAGGCTAAGCCACGGTTAACAGCTAGTCCAAATTAAAATAGACTAAATTACTTGCTATGATTTCCGCTATCTGCTGGTGGAAGTTCCGTCAAAATCGGTTCAGCGGTTTCGGAGATTAGCTGGACCAAACAGACAGAAAGACCGACAAAAATTTAAAAAATTGCATTTTTTTTATCAATGTCGTGATATGAGTGGAAGAAGGTGTAATGTGTCTTTTTTTTTTAATTTTCATTCTATGATCTAAATTATATAATAAATTAATTATTCCGTGCTTGTAAGAATAGCGAAAATAGGCTTACAATTACGATAAAGAAGAAAACATATTAATTACGTCCACTTTCTCGCTCCGGAAGAAATGTCCATTGATCTATCTAGAGATGTACTCGTTTATTAAGGGTTAAGTCGTGGCTCTATAATACTAGGTATACTAACTGGAATTAAGCTTTACTCCAGCGATACACTAAATAACATTTATTTCTCTGGGAATCAGGTATGAAATAAATCCTTTCGAAGATTAAAATAACTAATTTTATGAATTGTAAAAATTGGATCTGTGCAACTTGGCGAATATCTACATTTTATCACATGTTATTTGATGGACAAGTATTAAACCATACTTCTGGTGTGGTTAAACTAGGACGTGTTTGAATATCTACACTTATTATGAAACAAACTTGCTTCAGCTTCCGTGGAAAAAAACCATTTTATTTTATCGATTCTTAAATATATGTAATTCCAGACAAATAGAATAAAACAATGCATGCAGCTACCTTGGTACATATAAATATAAATAGATTAGATTTACTAACCATTAAATATAAATATTTAATATATTACTTTCTTTTAATTTATGCCTACATTTTATTACAATAATATGATGTTACCTGTTTATTTACTGTCTTGAACATACAAAGAAATTTATATAAATGTATATATGCAATAGAAATTATTAAATACGAAATATATTACAAATAAATTGTATTATATGTAATGTACGTAAGACATAGAATTAACATGAAAATCAATACACGTCACAATTCATATAAAGCTTGGTTTTTATTGCAAAGTACTCTGACAGTATATAGTACAAACTAATTTATGATAACACACAGTAAATCTATGAAACGTATCAACGGTTTCTAATAATAATTAGATCACTCTTTAGAGGTCACCGTGATCTACAATCGTTTTAATAATAACCTTTATTTGTTCTCAATTAGAGTCTGAACTTGCAGAACTAGATCTCTCGCCAGAGATAGAACAGCGGAAGCGTCGTGACGTTCGGCCATCTCTGAAAACAACATGCTATTTCAATAGTAATTAAATAAGTTACGAATCAATTTTATACGGGCCTGTTCTATTAATATTTTCATTCATTTTTATTTTCAAGGTTATTTACAAACATCTGTTAATAATTACATACTCAAGGCACTGGTTCTGTGGTATTGAGAAAGATCAAAATGTTTTTTAATGTAACCAAAACTTTCCATGGACAAGTTAAAAAAATATATTTTTTATATATATATATATATATAATTCTTCCGTCCGTGTATGTGACTGAACTCCTCTTAAATTTGGCTGGACCGAATTTGTTTTTTTTTTGTGTATGTTCAGATAGATTCAAAAATGGTTTAGACTCAAAATTGGATTCAGTAGGTGACGCTGCTTTACGTATGTGCGCATTATCGCGCCATTTGTTTTGTCAAAATATCATGTAGGTGAAAACGAAACAAACAAATTCACTTTCGCATTTGTAATATTCGTTAGAAAGGTTACGATTCTAATTATACTATTTGGTTATTTATGGTTTATGACCAATTCCCTTTAATATAGGAAAACATTATTTGCAGATATAAGAGCACTTACCATTAAAAAACTTGATAATGTCAGTGAAATCCATAGTGTTCGCTAGGATGACGTCACGGTAGATTTCTAGCAACGCCAGTGCTATGAACAGCACCATATGCTCGGAAGCTACATGCCGCGCAGCCCATATAAGCTCCCATGCCGCGAACACCTTTATAAAATATGAATATATTATTCCTTTATTATAAGAAGTATATCGTAAAATCAAAATCAAAAGTATTTTATTAAATGTAAGTCCCGAAGAGGCGCTTATGAACATCAATTGTACAACCGGATCGGACAAGCAACCCAATTATCGAGAACGACCAGCAAGAAAATTGATATGATTTATCTTTTCATGAAATATATTTTTACAAAAGATACATTCGGTTTTAGTGGATGCACAGAGAGGGGCGTCATTTCCAGACGTCACCATTCACATATTGATCCACCCTATAATAGCGTTTAGACATTAAAACCAGCTTGACATGGTGCTTGAACTCACTATCCGGTAAATCGGTAATGTGCTTTGGGACTTTTTTTATTAAACCTAACACTATTACCTAAAAAACGGCCCTGAAACACGGAATACTTTTTATATGAAAATTTAATAAGCTACATTTTTCAACTACTCGTAAAAGATTTCAAAAATTATCTTTCGTACACAAACCTTCTGTTGAGAATTATAAACACAACAACATAAGAGTTATCCGAACAGGTAAAATGATATTTTCCATTCTGTCAGTGACGTCAGCAATTGATTTTTATTTATATAGATGCAGTTTCCAATTTTCTATCTATTTCATCAGGTTTTTAGTAACTTGATATTTTTTATTTCTATGAGGTTAGCATTTTGCAATTGATTTTAAGGAACTTCTGTTGTGTCAGAGACTTGAAAGCACAGCATTGGATGACATGCAACGTCATCATTTTATTACCCTTATCGCACCTAAGTAGGGTCGGCACAACATGTTTTCCTTTTCTACTCTCGCCTATCAGATGTCATCTCAATATTCAAAACATATTTTTTTCTTTTTTTATTCTAGCACGGCAAAATGACTGCACTGTGCCTGATGGTAAGCCCAGTACAATCCAAAAACAACGGCGTCCACCGAGTGACATTATTCATCGCCGGTCGCCGCTGTCATGCCGGCCTGCGAAAAGTTGGATATGTACAGGTTGATCTCGAAACGCGACCCGCAGAAGCGAATCACTATGATGGGCTTTTTCGCCATATACATGGTGGTTGCGACCCAGTCGGGCTGTAAAACCCTACCACCCCGCTTTCGCCATTGCTTCGTTCGGTATTCAGCAGGGCGCACCACGTGCAGGTGAGGTTGGCTTGGATGTCTCAAGTCTTAGATGTTATTCGACACCTCTTACACCCTTACACATATCATTTTTCTCACAATCCATCCATACCTTTTTGGTCTTCCTCTACACTTATATCCATCGACCATCATACTCAAAGCTTTTCTAGTTACATGGTCTTCATCTCTCCTTATGGCATGCTATACCATGCTAACCTATTAATCCTTAACTTGTCTGTAACTGGTGCTATTTGCAAACTTCCTCTGATATATTCATTGCTAATCTTATCCATTCTAGTTACACCGCACATCCACCTTAACATTCGCATCTCTGCCACATATAATTTGCTCTCATCCGTCACTCTCGTCACCTAGCATTCAGATGCGTACAGCATGACTGGTCTTATAATAGTTTCTAACAAAATGATGGCCATCTTGTTAAATTGTGGTCCATGGAGGTTTTGTGGCATCTTTAAATTCATGCTCCGTAGTATTATTTGCCATTTACTTCCCTTATCCCCAGTAACGGAATTATATAATGTAAAATAACACCAATATTACAAAATATAGAGTAACAGAACACAAAATTATGAATAAAATATAAATTCTACTACATGAAAGACTAATAATTCAAAACTAAAGATGTTGTATCCTATAAATAGTGCTGCGTTCATATCTTACATCTTGATAAAGTAGTTCCCGTTTGAAGTCGAGAAGGAACCAACGGTAGCAGAAATAGAAATGCGTATAATCTCCGTGAGACTGCATCAACTCGTATAGCTCACAATCTAATATTTGAATTAATGATCTGAAATAAAAACAGCGTTTTATATCAACAATTTACTATTACGAGTGCCCGCCTCGTGATTGAACTTCGACAATCCATAAAAAAACGATTCCAATTTTCTGACTGATAACACTAAAGCTCATCAATAGCTACGTAATAATAAAAAAATGAAGAAAATCGGCTGAGAAATAAAGGAGGGAGATGTATTTTTTATATCATCAGCAAACGAACAGGTGGGTCACCTGATGTTGAGTGATCACCGCCGTCCATAGACACCAGTAATACCAAGAGAGTCGCAAATGCGTTGCCAGCCTATGTTTGGGGGGAAGGTTGAGGAGGGAGGGGAAGGGTAGATGGGCTTCCGGCGCTCTCACTGACCAAGCAAAACGCAACAATACAAGCACTGTTACTTCACGTCGGTTTTCTATGAGTGGGTGTTACTACCCCGGGCGAGCCGAACCATTCATGCTGAAACCAGTAATAGCTTCAGCGTGGCTCTAGCACTTACGAAATCGTTAACCCACTCCTCGTTTCCTCACTGCTCATTTATATATAGATAAGATTAACTTTTGTCATAAGGTTGCGTTTGTGTTATATCGGACTATTTGTTTCTTGAATCAGTAAGGCCTTGAACTTATTAATAACTATCTATAATAATGATAAATTATAGAAATTCAAACAATCTGTAATCATCCCTGAAACAGATTTATTACCTGTTTATTAACTTCATACAACTATAACCAAACATATTATTTAATCACAAATATAATAATAAAAAAGAAATGATGGGGAAACTATAAACAATTTAAGCTAAACGATAAAATTATTCGATTACCTCATATCAGCAAAATGCGCATCCATTGCCTGTCCCGATGGAAAATTGTCTCTGGCTCGCTCCATTACCTTAGTGAATAACGCATGTGCTGGTGCTTCTTCACGCATTAACACTAGTAAAGGCGCTGCCAAATCGCACATGCCTTGCATATAACCCGTATCTAAATGTTCCCACACATATCTACAAATATGAAGTAAATATATAATATTGTCATTATAGCCTTTGTTCATTATCTCATCTCATTTTAAATGATGGTGTGGTTAGACCATAATTAACGAGCTAAAGTTAGAGGGGTGAACTAGCTGTCAAGTGCAATTGTTGGAACACTCCCACAGCGACAGAGTTTGAATTTGAAGGTTGTAGCTAAACAGGCGGGTTTCATCAGGCTGGTATAATCTGCATAGCTGCTACAATACCTAACGTTTGATTTGGCACTTCGGGGAGAAGAGTGAGATGTTAAGTTAAATTAAATCGATGGCTGCGATAGACAGAGATAACGCTTTACGAAACAAAACTTAACCAACTATCTCTCTCACTCTTCTTCCGGAACTCGCTAAATCAAATGTCGAGGATTGTACGTCGGTTGTCGCGGTCATTCACGTCGTATTTTGAAAGAGCGAAATCTGAAGCATTACATTTTTTTTTTTGGGCAACTTATCTTCTAGATTATTAATGTAATTACCGAGTAAGTAATAATATTAAAGTGTCTTGTGATAATTTCAATGTTCTAACAATATGATAGCTCCCAAGAACTTTCCGTGGAGTATTTGTAGCATCTCAGAATTTTCCCATCCACTTCACTTGTGCACAATAACCGAACGATATTATGTAACACACTACCAATATTACAAACTATAGAGTCAAATAATACAAGATAATAATTAATAAAATATAAAATCCACTACATGATAGACGAAGCCCCACTAAAACTCTAAAGCATTAAATTAAATGCAGTCGAAGCAGCAGCATTTCGAAAGTGTATAGCTACGTTAAAGTACTTTATTGGAAGCCAAACTGGATAATGCTTTGAGATGGCAATTTCATACTCTAACTCCAATTATCATACGACCTATAATTGATTTTAACTATTTAGTAGGGACTTTCAAGTTTGCAGAATATATGAGGAAAATATTCGTCGATAACATTTTCAAGAACAAAATAGAAAACAAATCCCAAAATTATGGGAACATTATTTATCATTAAATAATACTTACGTGCACATTATATTCCTAAGTTTATCAAGATTATCCTCAGTGAAAAATGGATAATTTCTATCACACCTTTGTACATCTTTGTCTATTCGATGAAGGTTCAGTGCAAAGCTATCCACCAATTCATTCTGAAAATATTACTAGTGGTGTCAATACAATAATGTATCTAAATTCATATCAAATGATATAATTATTATATTAGGTATCTATTTGGAAACTAAATTTATCGATCGTAACTTGGAAAGAGATAAATAAATAATAAATAACCTATTAAAAATTAAAGAGTGTCATAAGGACAATTGATAAACTGAGGAAGATGTAGTAAATGAGCTCCACAATACTTTTATTATACCCACAGAATAAACTCCTCCATTTGAACTAGCAGGCGAAACGCAGTTTGAACGATTCTCAGGTCGCTGATCGTTTGTCGGCTCAAGAGTATCGAAAGATGCTCCAGCTGAATGAGACTCTTCACGTACCACGCCTAAAGGACTTCGAGATGGACTAACGTTTGCTGTGAAATTTATAAGAACAAATATATAGAAAGAAAGAAAGAAAGAAAGAAATACTTTGTTATAGGAACAAACAAACAACTAAATTAAATTAGACAAACAAATGAGACAAAAAATAATGATAGATCTGTAGAAAAAAAAAGAAATGCCCAATAGTTGGCAAACTCATTCAGCAAAATGTGCAGTACAAATAGTATTGATATGATATGATGATAAACGGACGTTCAGAAAGTCAAATTAATATTATAATACAAAATTAAAAGAACATACAAATAACACACACACATAACACGTCACTGATGATCACATTAAATAGGTATAGATATTGTAACTACAAATTCAAGATTAAACAAAACAAAAATAAATTTAGAAGAACAAATGCACACCAATAAACAAAATATAACAAACATCAGAGTACTCACTCTACAAAGATAACAAAACATCAGAGTGAGTATCTACGTTTCCTATTTTTATACACGTATGTTCCCTTTCGACAGAGTATAATGGTGATTTATCACACAAAAACTACATGCTTTTATTTTATACTGGCTACCTGTTACGGCTCGGATGATTGTATTAACGAAGAAAATAGGAAAATGAATTGAAATGAATGAATGAATTGAACAAACTTTTGTCAATATTTTTAAGAGCTTCTTGCTGTTTTCTGTCTCTCTCAAAAATGAGTGAGTGTACTTTTTGTATGGAATTTTTTTTAACCCAAATTTTTCACATTTCCGTATAACTTTTATTCTTTTTCATATAAAACTAGATCTGACAATTGCAAACACAACAAAAAAAGAATTAACAAAATAGGTGCAGCACTAAACAGAATATAGTCATGCTAATTCAGCAATTGATTTTTAATTATATAAATAGAAAGCATTTTAACTAAAATCAAGAAATATTACCCGTAGTTCCTCCAGAAGCTGGAGATCCAGAAGGCGCCAAATCAACAGAGGGATTTGTTACAATGACGCTCGTATGTTGTTGATGCGGACTCTCCTGGGTGTCGTCAATAGAAGACTTTAAATCACTACCGTTAAAATTCACATTACCACTGTCAACACTGCATAATAATCCTCTCCCTTCACCCTTCTGAACGATACCTTCAGCAAGCCTTTTTATTTCAGCTATACTCTCTCTTCTCATATCGGGATTCTCTACAACGCTTTTAATGTGCGCGTCATCATCTTCATCTGATTCATTTAGGCTTTTTTGTTCCTTATCGCCCTGGTCTGTCTCTCCGTTAACTTTGACATTATCCTTTTCTTCAGAATCCATTTCGATGTTATCCACCTCGTCTATACTAGGTGCACGTGATAAAATCGGTTTAGCATCAAGCTTCTTTTGTTCATTTTCACTTGGTTCAGGAGAAACTATTGGTGGATTGTCTGATATAACGCTGCAATCGTCTTCAAATACCTTTAGAAATGAAATAGAAATATTTAAATTACTTTTATATTCAAACTTTTGATACAATAGTTTAATAATTTTGTATTGTTATATTTATTGTTGTGTAAACAATTTACACTCTGTGTTCTGTGTTTATAAAATCCTTTGTTTATTGTTATATAAAATCACAAACTGCCCACTCAGGCTTCCTACGAGTGTACTAACAAAGAAAATAGGACTTAATATCCTCTCGACAGCGCGGTCATGTAATTAAATAAAATGGCAACTAAATAACTGAACGTCAATCTCCTTAATGTCTACTGCTTTACTGACTCGCTCATATTTCCTATGGTGAATGTTTTACTCAAATTTTTCGCAAATATACACATACAACAGAAAAAGAATAAGCAAAACAGATGCAGCCGTTCTTAAGTAATGCGCTTAATTGCATTCGGCAACTGATTTATATTTATATTGACTAGTTGATGCTCGTGGCTCCACACGCGTTTTTAAAGTAATATCAAAGAAATATAAAAGTGTGGGAAAATGTAAGAATTAAGTTACTTCTTATAATGTCAGCTATCTGTCACTGAAAGTGCCGTGAAATTCGGTCCAACCGTTTTGGAGATTCCAGCGCAGACGAAATCGCGGGTAACAGCTATTCTAAAATAAAGTAGCCTATATATATATATTACTCCCTATATTTTTAGTTATCTGTCAGTAAAATTCATATTAAAGTATGTCCAGCTGTTACAGAAATATCGGAACAAATATTAAAAAAAAATGTTTTTTTGTTATAAGTATCCTATATACTTTCATATCAAATCAGTAAAAAGCTGTTATTTTGACATTACATGGAGGCACTTCATTGTCATAATATATATAGATTAAGAAATAACTTACATTAATGGTAATGAATTGAAGATTATTAATAAAAATCATAAGTTTCACTAACCTCGCCTGCGTCGACGTTCTCTACTGGCTTTAGCCTACCCTCTGCCTGTGTCAGACGAGCTATTGAGGCAGCCGTTGCTTCTCTATCCTTCTGCCTCACTATTGCCTCCACGCATAACCATTCCGACATTGTCGTCTCATACTGCCTTCGACACGCTGTGTCTTGTTCAGCTCTTTCGGCAGCTGTTGAACCAAATCTGAAAATATATGGTATCTCAATCATTCTATTAGGTATTTTAATTGTGCACACTAAAAATGAGTGATTTATAAACTCCAAAGCCAGCGTTTGATCAATCGCAATGAAAGTGGTTACACCTAATTGTTTTTTTATAAAGAAAGTTTCAGTGCTATTCATTTTACTATTATTCGCCACTAGGTGCCGCAACGTATTAACTTCTTTCCCATTCAATAGACCGCTATGAAATGTTGTATCTGTAGATATTTGAAAAAGAAGAATTTTTGATAACTTAAGAACAATGATAAAAATATAATATAAAAAATAGTAAATATAAGAGATATTAACAACAATAAATTATAAGTGCTACTTAATAGGCCGCAGGAAAAGCTTGTCCTACATCGAATAAATAATTAGATACTTATCAAAGACACAATAAATATACTATATTTGCTATTATATAACATTATTATATTTATTGCATTTTAACTTTATATTTAACTAGCGGGCCCGGCAGACGTTGTCCCAACCTTATTATAAAAAATCCTTGACAAATTATAGGTACATCAAAACGTTCCTCATGAATCACTTTATCTACTGGTGAAGACCGCATAAAAATCGGTTCAGTAGTTTTTGAGTTTATCGCGAACAGACAGACAGACGGGGTTGCGGATTTTGTTTTATACTATGTAATGAAGGTAATAATCTCATCAACTTCTATTAACCAAATATAATCTATGTTTATGTTGTAGTACAAATATATTCACATTTAGTGAAGCGTAAATCTTAGTTTTAATGAAAAACAAGTGCATTTAAAATATTTATTTATTACTACATACTTCTTACTGATATTTATAAAATAAATGCAAATGTGAGTTTGTTTGTTACGATTTTAGTCCTTAACTAACTACCCGATCAACATGAAATTTGACATTGTACTCAAAAAGATATAGGATAAGTTTCATCCAGAGAAGAACTACAAACACGACCGAAGCCGCGGATAAAAGCTAGTAATGTAATAATATTACTTACTCGTAATAGCCAAAAAGGTATGGCCACAATTCTCGCCGTATCTCATGTTGCACACCTCCATAATACACTATGCGATAAACTTCATCCTTGTCTTTGACGGCTCCTTGCTCGTCCATCATAGATCGCCAAATTTGTTCCGTGAGGCCCAATTCTGCACTTTCTAGGATCAAATAACACAAAAGAATATAAATGACACATAACATATTAAGCATATAAAGCCGCGATGGTCGAGTTTCTTTCGAAAATTATGTACATTTTACTAATTTAAATTGATAACACTATCACTTGACGGCGAAAGAAAATATCATGAGGAAACTTGAAACTGAGAAATATTTTTGTATACGAATCTTATACACGAAAATATAAAACTGTGGATTTCTCTAAGATTGAAATCACCAATACGTCAGGGACTGACGTGACTTAAGCCGGACCAAGGGGAGATGGGCCGGGAGACCTGTCTCTCCATTGCACTGGTTTGGTCGTCTAGAAGACAGTCGGGATTTACCAAACTGTCTCTCTTTACCGCTGGGGACCCAGGATGAGGCTGGGCCTGCTGCCCAGAGCGACATGGTTGCTAGCTAGCTCGAGCCCGTGTCGCTCCATCAAGGCAGTAGAGGTACATCGGGGATTTTAGTCCCTCGGAGTCGGAGATAACCCACTCTCTCCCCCGGGTATCCATAATGGATTTCTCCTCGTCCATAAAAAAAGGGTCTGACGTGGCGATTATGCCAATACTTCAAAAAGATTGGTGAGGACTGTACGATTAGATAATCTACTTTTATTCACTTATCGTAACATAAAACATAGTAACGAGAAAGAGATATATAAACCTGAGAAACAAAAAAGAGATACGATATGTAACTCCTACCACTTACTTTGCTAGGAATATCTTCAGGTTAACTAACAATCTGTACAATATATCGCTGTATTCCAAAATCATCTTTTGAGATAAAATCCTCTTTCTACACAATGTGTGTTACAAATTATTTTTTAGTGTATCGTCACTTAATATAAGTATTCAATACTATCTATTTTTATGTCACAGGCGGCAAACGGACCGTTGGGTCACCTGATGTTAAGTGATCACCACCGTCCAGGGGAGTCGCAAGTGCGTTGCCAACCTGTCTTGGGGGAGAGGGGGAGTAAGGGAAGGGGCACGAGGATGGGGAGGGAAGGTGGATGGCTATCTCAAGCAATCTTGTTTGTTTTAAAATGTACATACATACATACATTCGATACAATATTAGGATGAACTAGACCGCTAAGATGGGTCCTAACTGTGGATAAGTGCCTGCAGTAAGCAAGCCAGCCGTAGAACGCGCGTGATATAATCTGACGACGCATTGTACTGCACACCAGCTCGATTGAAGCAGACTAGAAAAACAATTAAACCTTAGTACTATAAAGTCTACAAGTACAAAAAAATCTCGGCTCATTGCACTATTTTTTGCGCAAAGTCCTTCACACTTCAGGCTGCCCAACTATAGAATGCTCTACCGGTTTCTATGTAACCGGGCGCAGACGATGAGCACATTTAAAAACTCGGTCAAAAATTACGTCCATTTAATATTTCCCTTATGTGTATATATGTACGACTATACTTTGTTTTGTTTAATATTTATCTAGTCTATATATTATTTATAATATGTTTTATATGTATGTGGTATTTAATAGTTTTGTTTTACTTTTACACCTTAAATACCTCCGATTCTACTCCATTGAACATATCCATCTAATGGTTGCCTGGAAGAGATCGTTATTAGCAATAAGGATGCCCTTGTGTAAATATATCATCATCATCATCTTCTTACCGTTATCCCATCTAAGTAGGGTCTGCACAACATGTTTTCCTTTTCCACTCTCGCCTATCATCTCAGTATTCATACCTTTTACATACATGTCATTTTTAACACAATCCACCCATAATACCGTTTTCGATCTTCCTCTACTGGTATATCCGTCCACCATCATACTCAAAACTTTTCTAGTTACATGGTCTTCAACTCTTATTATCACATGGTCATACCATGCTAACCTATTACTCCTTAACTTATCAAAAGAGTTTAAGATTGAAAATTTCAAAAGATTGAATGAATAAAATTGACACCGTGTACATTTCGTCTTGTTTTCTTTCTCTTACCTGTTCGACAGGTTGATGTGCAACGGGTATCATTTGAGAGTGACCATTGATCCCGGCGGATTGAGGACAATCGACTGACATGGTGGATGAATCGGAAGATGTTGTAGAAGTAGACGCCAACGGTCGTCGTGGCGTTCGCGGTGGTGATTGGATAGCGCGCTCCAAAAGCGAATGACGAATTGCTATATAACACAAAAGCGACGGTTATACGCAACTATACGTTATCCTTGCAAATCTGGTACAGTCCTTGTTAATCTTTTTGGACGATCTAACAATAAAGTTCGTGCTTGCGAATAGTACAACCAAGAAAGTAATCAAAACAAAGTTAAAATATTATTGTAGGAATCTAAAGTTGACGTTTATTTAATCTAAGTTGTATAAAATGTCACGCGTAAAATATAATATGTATTTATAACTATATTTGTGTTCTGTGCATCTATATTCAGAGGAGTCAAAAAGATTGGTGAGGACTGTACGATTAGATAATCTACTTTTATTCACTTATCGTAACATAAAACATAGTAACGAGAAAGAGATATATAAACCTGAGAAACAAAAAAGATATACGACATGTAACTCCTACCACTTACTTTGCTAGGAATCATCTTCAGGTTAACTAACAATCTGTACCATATATCGCTGTATTCCAACATCATATTTTGAGATCAAATTCTCTTTCTACACAATGTGTGTTACAAATTTTCATATAGTGAAAATACAGTCATCTTGAGGCTTATTCACGTCAAACCTACTGGACGTATCGTCATAAAACTACGACCATTCGACGTTTTTTTTGTAGATCGTTAGAATCATCTAGCTATTTTGTTTCTTGCGTTTTGCTATTATTTAAAATTTACCCTGAAATGCATATTGTTACCAATTATCTACATTCCATTTCTAATCTAATCAAAAACCTGATTGTGTACGTATGCCAAAGCATGTTAATAACCACACAAAAAATTCAATTGCTTTTCTGTATTCTATTCATAAATAATATGAAGATTCCTGTACGAATAAATAATGCAAACATATGACCACTTGTTTAAACTACAAAGATTTTTAGCAATAAACACATATTGTTGCCAAAAGTTTACATATACATTTTGTCATAATACTTAATATCAATATATTATATTTATAAACTTTTTTTAACATAACCTATATTCCTACTATATTCCTGTAAAAAAATTTAGATTTACCTTCTCTGTCGCCAATAGCGTTATTTACTATGCGAAACACGTAGTCTCCGGCAGACTCTTCCCATTCAGCCTCCTCTATTTCACCACTTTCACATAGACTTGGCATCGGACGTCTTCTGTTTTTGCTTCGACCAAATACCTATAAATTTATTTGAGTAATGTGACGTGACGTTTATTTGAGTAATGTGACGTTTATTTGAGTGAAGGACGTTATATAGATTGCAGCAGTTTCAGACTTATTTCAAAATTCATGAGTAACCTACCTTTCCCGTACCACGTTGCGACCACAAAGGTGGATCAAGCTGACCATGTGGCAAAAGGCCCGTCTCCAAATTACTGAGAAAAGTTAATAAATGTCCTCCTGCAAACGAGAGCATCAAGATTAGGACTTACGTTGCCAGATGTATTTAAATTATAAATGTTGAATGTAATAAACGTTTTTGATTTGAAAGTATTTTTTTTTGTAATTTAGAAAAAAAAACAATGTTTTTTTCTTCACTATTAAATTATTTACATTTGAGATTATAAATATGAAACAGAATCTGTAGTTTGCACCCTTTTATCGTATTTGCAAATTAGCAAATGAATAGTTATAATAAGCGGTGAAAGAATCCAAATAAGATTAGATGATATTAAAGAATAATTTTAAATGTAATTAAAATAGGAAATATTTCAATAAACTTCATAACATGCCTTTTGGGAAATGAATAGGTGGCCTCTGGACTCCATCCTGACCTACTAATATGAGTGCATCGCTACTCTGCGACCGATGTACGTGGACATAAACTACTTCCCACACGCACACTTGTAGCGACATAGCCCAGTATACGCTGAAAAAATTCGGATTTCATAAATAATTTTCAATACTTTACGCAAATATACAACACAAGAAAGTAAAAGTAGATGTAAGTTGCTTAATTATTTATGTTCTGGAGCATCAAGTATACCAGACAATATACTACATCAAGCCGAAATACAATAGAGATAAAAAGTAGTCCGGTGAAGCTGTTAAGACCTTGCTAGGTCAATAGCATAGTCAGTTAGAAAAAAAAAAAACAATAGAGTAAATATTGCTGCTTTACGATAGATATATGAGTTAAGTTTATTATCCCTACTAGTTATTTGTTTTTTATATCATAGGATGCCAACGAACAGGTGGGTCACTTGATGTTAAGCGATCACCACCGTCCATAGACACTTGGAACACCAGAGGAGTTGCAAGTGTGTTGCCATCCTGTGTTTGAGGGAGGGAGAGGAAGGAATGGGGGAAGGGTAGGGAAGGTGGTCCTCCGGCGCTCTCACTGACCGAACGAAACTCAACAATGCAAGCACTGTTACTTCGTCGGTTTTCTGTGAGAGGGTGGTAGTACCCCGGACGAACCGACCCATCCATGTTGACAAATTTACAATATAATTTAATAATATAACATATACATATATAGTGAAAATACAGTCATCTTGAGGCTTATTCACGTCAAACCTACTGGACGTATCGTCATAAAACTACGACCATTCGACGTTTTTTTTGTAGATCGTTAGAATCATCTAGCTATTTTGTTTCTTGCGTTTTGCTATTATTTAAAATTTACCCTGAAATGCATATTGTTACCAATTATCTACATTCCATTTCTAATCTAATCAAAAACCTGATTGTGTACGTATGCCAAAGCATGTTAATAACCACACAAAAAATTCAATTGCTTTTCTGTATTCTATTCATAAATAATATGAAGATTCCTGTACGAATAAATAATGCAAACATATGACCACTTGTTTAAACTACAAAGATTTTTAGCAATAAACACATATTGTTGCCAAAAGTTTACATATACATTTTGTCATAATACTTAATATCAATATATTATATTTATAAACTTTTTTTAACATAACCTATATTCCTACTATATTCCTGTAAAAAGCGATATTTTAAAAGTTAAAGCAAAAATGCGGCCGGTTATCGATCAATTTGAACATAAAATATAGTGTAACGTACCAATCAACACAAAGAGGTCCAGAACACATCCTCCTAAAGATGGTGCACGGTGCGATACTGCACAGAATACACGAATTTTGACACGCTGATGCATGCACTAGGTGACAGCGGAGCAAGCTACACATTTAACGATCAAACAAACATACACGCAGTCCAAATCACAAAGTTACTAAGCATTAACTAAAGTTACTTCTTTAAGAAATAATTATAAAAACCATCTAAATTAAACTGAAAAGTATTCATCATTTCATTTATTATACAAAAAACAAAACTTTTTATAATTATATCCAAAAATAAAGTTACATTAAACAAAGCTAATAAATGTTTCTAATGAGGTTTATACCTTAAGCCGAAAAATAAACGAAAAATCTTGAAAAGAAACATGCAAAGTAAGAACAAATAAAGTTGAAAAGTAACTTACAACGAACGGCTTACGGGATTAGTAAAAATAACATCTAAGAATAACTTGAGTTACCTAAGCTGTCAAAAAAGTTTTCGTGATATAAAAGTAGGTATTTTATGACGTTCGTCGTGAATTTTTCTTTAATTGTTATTATATTACCTAGCTGTTGCTGGCTCTTGATAATATTCATTACTTGGATTAAATTTGGGTTATTTTTTTATTTTATTTCTCTCATTATTATTAAATTCTTAAACATTTACACGTTAAACGTATTTTTATGCAGAGGAGTTGCAAGTGTGTTGCCATCCTGTGTTTGAGGGAGGGAGAGGAAGGAATGGGGGAAGGGTAGGGAAGGTGGTCCTCCGGCGCTCTCACTGACCGAACGAAACTCAACAATGCAAGCACTGTTACTTCGTCGGTTTTCTGTGAGAGGGTGGTAGTACCCCGGACGAACCGACCCATCCATGTTGACAAATTTACAATATAATTTAATAATATAACATATACATATATAGTGAAAATACAGTCATTTTGAGGCTTATTCACGTCAAACCTACTGGACCTATCGTCATAAAACTACGACCATTCGACGTTTTTTTGTAGATGGTTAGAACCATCTAGCTATTTTGTTTCTTGCATTTTGCTATTATTTTAAATTAACCCTGAAATGCATATTGTTACCAATTACCTACATTCCATTTCTAATCTAATCAAAAGCTGAGTGTGTACGTATGCCAAAGCATGTTAATAACCACACAAAAAATTCAATTGCTTTTCTGTATTCAATTCATAAATAATAATGCAACCACTTGTTTAAACTATAAAGATTTTTAGCAATAAACCATATTGTTGCCAAAAGTTTACATATACATTTTGTCATAATACTTAATATATTATATTATATTTATAAACTTTTTTTAACATAACCTATATTCCTACTATATTCCTGTAAAAAGCGATATTTTAAAAGTTAAAGCAAAAATGCGGCCGGTTATCGATCAATTTGAACATAAAATATAGTGTAACGTACCAATCAACACAAAGAGGTCCAGAACACATCCTCCTAAAGATGGTGCACGGTGCGATACTGCACAGAATACACGAATTTTGACACGCTGATGCATGCACTAGGTGACAGCGGAGCAAGCTACACATTTAACGATCAAACAAACATACACGCAGTCCAAATCACAAAGTTACTAAGCATTAACTAAAGTTACTTCTTTAAGAAATAATTATAAAAACCATCTAAATTAAACTGAAAAGTATTCATCATTTCATTTATTATACAAAAAACAAAACTTTTTATAATTATATCCAAAAATAAAGTTACATTAAACAAAGTTAATAAATGTTTCTAATGAGGTTTATACCTTAAGCTGAAAAATAAACGAAAAATCTTGAAAAGAAACATGCAAAGTAAAAACAAATAAAGTTGAAAAGTAACTTACAACGAACGGCTTACGGGATTAGTAAAAATAACATCTAAGAATAACTTGAGTTACCTAAGCTGTCAAAAAAGTTTTCGTGATATAAAAGTAGGTATTTTATGACGTTCGTCGTGAATTTTTCTTTAATTGTTATTATATTACCTAGCTGTTGCTGGCTCTTGATAATATTCATTACTTGGATTAAATTTGGGTTATTTTTTTATTTTATTTCTCTCATTATTATTAAATTCTTAAACATTTACACGTTAAACGTATTTTTATGGTGGTAGAGCCACGCTGAAGCTTATTACTGGTTTCAGCATGAATGGGTCGGCTCGTCCGGGGTAGTAGTACCACCCTCTCATAAAAAACCGACGTGAAGTAACAGTGCTTGCATTGTTGCGTTTCGTTCGGTCAGTGAGAGCGCCGGAGGCCCACCTCCCCTACCCTATCCTCTCTCCTCTCCTTCTCCCTCCTCTAACGCTTCCCCCCAAAGGGTGGCAACGCACTGGCGACCCTTCTGGTGTTGTTAGTGTCCATGGACGGTGGTGATCACTTAACATCAGGTGACCCACCTGTTTGTTTGCCAATTATGACATAAAAAAAAAACTTTTTTATCAGTATTAAATTAACTCTGATAAATTTTATCATCATAACTTAACTCTTATAGGAAAACGTAACTTATGTAATACTTAAAAAAGTCATTCAGTTTTAATTATTTAAAGATCATAGGAATGAAATAGGATATATTTAATATATCAATACTTTTTCTAACTACAATACATATATCAAAATCTTTAACAACTTTCAGGTTAGCATATGTAAACAATACGAAAATAAAAATAAGCATGCGAGTAACAATACAATCAGCGAAAACCTATATCTCCGTTCAAGGCTTAAAACGACATGATATATTACAATAAAAGCAACATCTACTGTAAAAATGAACAAAAGATGGAAGTAAAAGTAAATAAAATTGGCTATCTTCGAGTACAAACCTTTTGTCCACACTCTCGCTTTCGGCATATCCATTCATTAGTTGATTTGGAGTCCATTTTATAACAAGCCCAGCGGCAGTCTGGTGAAGGCTGAGATAGCCCGGCATTGGTTCCTCCGTGTCCTTCTGCAAAATTGTAGATTATTTTTCATAACTAATAAAATTCTATTATATTAATACTTATTGCAATTATATTATAAGTAAATAGGTGTATGTATATACGTTAACTACATAACGCACGCATATGTAATTAATATTGTAACGCTACACTATCTTAGATTAAATGTCGAAGTAAGATGGCATATTCTTAATATCGGTGATGAAAAAGAAATAGTTATATGTTGCTTAGATCTGCCCGTACCGAATATAAAGAATAATCAAAACAGATATGACATCTTGCTTTGTTTCTTTAATATCTATCATTTCTTTGCGTAATATTTTAGGATTTGTAATATATTCCCTTGAGCTAGTTGCCAAAATAAAATCGGCTGAGTGCCTTAAGCGCTTGTCTTAGTAGTACGGTGAAGCTGTTAAGACCTTTAGACCTTACTAGGTCAATAGTGTAGTCAGTTGGAGAAAAAAAAAACGATCAGTACATGGTATGCTTCCATTAACGCGGACACGATACTGAGATCACGTTTGCTAGCTAGCCGAGTTTTAACAAGGCGCTGTCGAACCGCTTATGACGTACCTTATTACTTATTATATCATTGATTTATTGCCGGAAATAGTGGTCAGCGTGTTCAGACATTCGATCAACGTGAGCTCAAATTCTTGTGAATGAGTAGAATGTTTCGGTGAGGATAAACATCGCGATGATACCATAGTGTGGTGGGAGGGCTTTATAAAAAAAATCTTTTAGGATATACCCAAACTGCAATAGTCGATTTAACGGTATTTATAAATTCGTAGTCCGGTGAAGCTGTTAAGACCTTGCTAGGTTAATAGCGCAGTCAGTTCGAGAAAAAAAAAGAAGGTATTTATAAATTAGGATTATCACAGCAGACTTCTAGAATTAAAATGTCATATGGGAGAGCTTTGAAATTGTGATCAGCAATCTTTTCGTATGATGAAAAGTGGTTGGGGTAAATACTGTGTCAGGTATAGCGTTGAAAATACCGATTCACGTCCGGTGACTGAAGTTAAACAACGTCGGGCGTAGTCAGTACTTGGATGGGTGACCGCCTGGGAACACAGCGGGGCGTTGACTTTGTGTTGTATTTTTAATTAAAATGTTTAACTATTATTATTATTTAGGGGTGTAACGGGTGTCGAGGGGATGTAAGGGGTGTCGAATAACAGCATAAGACTTGAGACACCCAAGCCAACCTTACGTGCACGTGGTGCACCCTGCTAAATAACGAACAAGGCAATGGCAAAAGCGGGGTGGTAGGGTTTTATAGCCTGACTGGGTCGCAACCACCATGTATATGGCGAATACCGTCATAGTGATTCGCTTCTGCGGGTCCCGTTTCAGGATCAGCCTGTGCATATCCAGCTTTTCGCAGGCCGGCATAACAGCGGCGACCGACGATGTATAGTGTGCCACTCGGTGGTCGCCATTGTTTTTGGATTATACTGTGCTTACCATCAGACACAGTGCAGTCATTTATTTTGCCGTGCTATAAAAAAAAATACTTCACTATTATTACTATTATACTTAGCCCGATGCTCGTTATTACGTCATGTTTTATGGCCATTTTTAAGTCATATGTCCACAGAGTCCCGCGCCGGAACGCCCATGGATGAACCTTCAAATTGCGTTCATTTACGTCGCTATAGTAGAGGCAGGTATAGAGTATATCTATTTGAGGGTGGTAAAAGCTATAAGATTTTTGAAGATAGACATGTGCTAAATTGTGCATGTCGTCATACCGCGCAGCACACGCTGTCTGAGTGTGCTGCGTGGGGGGAGCAGCGTCGCATCCTGGCGGCGGCCGTGGGAACGGACTTATCGCTGCCGAGCGTGGTCTCGGCCATGCTCAGCAGCGAACAGGCTTGGCGAGCGATGGCCTCCTTCTGCGAGGAGGTCATCTCGCAGAAGGAGCAGGCGGAGAGGGCCCGCGAGGCAGACCCTCAAAGTGGCCGTCTCCGCCAAAGGAGGACAGGCAGGAGGAGAAGGCGCTTCGCCCAACTCCTCCTGCCACCGTAGCCGGACCTGAGGGGATGGGTCGGGGGGCCCATCTCCTCATTGCACAGTTAGTTGATTTGGAGTCCATTTTATAACAAGCCCAGCGGCAGTCTGGTGAAGGCTGAGATAGCCCGGCATTGGTTCCTCCGTGTCCTTCTGCAAAATTGTAGATTATTTTTCATAACTAATAAAATTCTATTATATTAATACTTATTGCAATTATATTATAAGTAAATAGGTGTATGTATATACGTTAACTACATAACGCACGCATATGTAATTAATATTGTAACGCCACACTATCTTAGATTAAATGTCGAAGTAAGATGGCATATTCTTAATATCGGTGATGAAAAAGTAATAGTTACATGTTGCTTGGATCTGCCCGTCAAAAATAATAGGTCCACAAAGTCCCGAGCCGGAACGCCCATGGATGAACCTTCAAATTGCGTTAATTTACGTCGCTATAGTAGAGACCGGTATAGAGTATATATTATTTTAATATTTTCGTAATAATTATAAGAAGGTATTCTTACCGGTTGCACTCGAACATTATTTTTCCCGTAGAGTAAGGTCGCCACGGAATTTTGATGTAAGCTTTCGACATAGTCTTTGGCACTGGATGCTCCCGTCTTTCCGGGAACTGAATCGAGAAAACAATTATCGAAGTGAAAATTTCTTTAGCCGTGTCGATCTATTTTTGTTGGGAGAAAAAGTTATGGGTTCGCCTCAGCGACATGCCCGTGACGAATCGCGCTTATGTTAGACTAGCAACGGGTAGTGCTTATAAAAATCGTAGTAGTGTCTTAACTAAACTTAACAAAACCCTATATTAAATGAAGATCTATCGTGATTTTTTCGAAGCAAAACTTCTTTAGCCACGTTGAGCGAATTTTATTGCAAGGGGAAACTTAAGGGTTCGCGTTACCGACGACTTCGACATGCTTGAGACGTATTGCGTTTGAGCCAGACTAGTGGCTCGTAGTACAATGGCTTGTGTACATGTATTAATGTTATTTTATGTCGAGCTTGTGTCGTCCATTATATGTTTGATTAATTAGTAAACTCCATAAAACTACACATAATTTTTCTTCGACTTTTACAGATTATTTAAATGTAAATAATTCAGAATATAAATGATTTAAAATTTGAAAAAAAAAGAATACGGTTATTTCTTTTTTGAAGTGAAACTTCTTTAGGCGCATGAGGGTAAAATTTTTACAGATGTAACGTCACGCAGGTATGCAACGGAAGTGACGTCATTTGCAGTAAACGCAGATTTTTCATCTATTTTTCAAGTCTCGGAAATCTAAAGTTTTAGATTTGTATAAACATAAACAAGACTTCTAAATTAGTTCGCCAAAGAAGTTTCACTTCTGACATGTGTACTTTGTACGCACGCACTTTTCTTTTTTAAAGACTTGTCGGCAGCTATTTTGACAGTCTAGTCTTTTTAAACTTTAATCAATGATAATAGCGATTATAATAGAACGTATTATAATACCGAGACAAATATATTTCACAATAGACGCGGCATAATCCAATATGTATAAGGAACAGAATGAGCAATTGAAAGTTTCATCAAGCGTTAACTCACTTCTGAGGACTCCGTATTCTCTTGAGAAATTCGCATGGCTTTTACTGGAACTTGGATATTACGGAATGCACTAGCGAGCCGATATCATGTTAACTGTATTAAAATAAATTACAATCAACTGGTATTACCTGTATTGACAGAACTATTGTCATCAGAGGAAGCGTTCAAACTCCTTTTGAAATTAAGAATGGGTCTTCTAACAGACGGCGGTGTGGTTGTACCAGCAGACATGCGATGTCTTTGTACCTAAAAAAATGTACATAGAGTTACAAATACAAGTCATCATCATTTTCTTACCTGTATGCCACCTAAGTAGGGTCGGCACAACATGTTTTCCTTAACCACTCTCCACTATCCGAGGCCATTTTAGTATTCACACCATTTCTACGCATATCAGGTAGGTGGTTGAGTCACGGGTTTCAGCATGAATGGGTCGGCTCGCCCGGGGTACTACCACCCGGCCCACAGAAACACACACGTGGATTAACAGTGCTTGGTCCCTTATTTTCCCTCCCCCTAAACACAGGCTCGTAATGCACTTGTGACTCTCCTGATCTTGCAAGTGTCTATGGACGGTGGTGATCACTTAACATAAGATGACACGCCATTCGTTTGCCTCCAATGATATTAAAAAAAAAAAGCAGTTTTCACATAATCCATCCATTACAAGTCATCATCATTTTCTTACCTGTATGCCACCTAAGTAGGGTCGGCACAACATGTTTTCCTTAACCACTCTCCACTATCCGAGGCCATTTTAGTATTCACACCATTTCTACGCATATCAGGTAGGTGGTTGAGTCACGGGTTTCAGCATGAATGGGTCGGCTCGCCCGGGGTACTACCACCCGGCCCACAGAAACACACACGTGGATTAACAGTGCTTGGTCCCTTATTTTCCCTCCCCCTAAACACAGGCTCGTAATGCACTTGTGACTCTCCTGATCTTGCAAGTGTCTATGGACGGTGGTGATCACTTAACATAAGATGACACGCCATTCGTTTGCCTCCAATGATATTAAAAAAAAAAGCAGTTTTCACATAATCCATCCATAACGTTTGCCTTCCTCTACATATCCGTTCACCATCATAGTCAAAACTTTTCTAGTTTTCAAGGAATGTAATCAATTACAATTTTTTTTTATTGAAAAATATTTTTCCAGCGGAAATAATCATCGTTAGAACATCGAACAGTTGTTCTATATTTTTAAGTGTTAAAGCCCATGCAAATTTTCACTGCAGAAATACCACCTCCACACTAATTTCTGTCACAAAGCAATAACACTTGCGAAATGTGTTCTAGTCCCAAGGTGTTTTTATTTTATTTTAACTCAATTGTCAGTAGTAGCGAACTATCGTACTGGCCTCAGAATTGCGGTCCTATTGACGTTCGTTTTACTTTTCTATATATTGCAGTGAATATATAATACGGCTATTTGCTACTTTAGAATATAAACATATATGTATACTAGCCTTTGCTTGTGGCTAAGCTCTCGTTATTGTAAGCGTAATCTATCTTTTTTTTATTATCATAGGAAGGCAAACGAACAGGTGGGTCATCTGATGTTAAGTGATCACCACCGTCCGTAGACACCAGCATCATCAGGAGAGTCGCAAGTGAGTTCGCCTGACTGTGTTGGCGGGGAAGGGGGGAGAGGGAAAGGGTAGGGCGGGAAGGGTGAAGGGGAGTGGGTCTCCGGCGCTCTCACTAACCGAAAGAAACGCAACAATGCAAGCACTGTTACTTCACGTCGGTTTTCTGTGAGAGGGTAGTACCGGGGGCGAGCCGACCCATTCATGCTGAAACCAGTTATAACTTCAGCGTGGCTCTACCACCTACAAATCTACCTCTGGGGTAAAGCATTCTTTAACTTGATGACAGGTACTTTCCATTTTCTGTGCTACTGCATGTATGCGAAACTTCACGATAATCGATTGAATAGTTACGACATGTAAGCGTAACAAAGAGAGTCACATTCGCATTTATATATACGTTAAGAAGTTAAGATTATATCCTATAAGTGTATTTAGAATTTAAATACTGTTAATACATACATGAAATAAGTTACTTGTGGTACAACCGATTACAAAGTTACACAGGCAAAAGAACAGGTGGGTCACCTGATGTTAAGTGAGCACCACCGTCCATAGACACTTACAATACCAGAGGAGTCGCAAGTGCATTGCCAGCCTGTGTTTGGGGGAGAGGGGGGGAAGGGAAAGGGAAGTGGGCCTCCGGCGCTCTCACTGACCGGACGAAACGCAACAAAGCAAGCACTGGTACTTCACGCCAGTTTACTGTGAGAGGGTGGTACTACTCCGGACGATCCGACCCATTCATGCTGAAACCAGTAATCGCTTCAGCGTGGCTCTACCACCTATAAAACTTACTTCATTTATTAAAAACTAGCATATAAGAATAGCAGAAAGTGACAAACATGACACTTACCAACTCATCAGCCGGTGGATCCGACCAAAAGCTAATAGGAGCCTTAGCTTTGGAGAACTCCAAAGCGCAAGGGCCTACTAGTAGCGAGCTGAGAATACTGCCGTAGTCAGGGTCGGCAACTAAAGCGTCACGCTCGTAATACCGGTTGGCGTTTGTCACCAAATGCTCAATAATCTTCGCCAACTGACGTTCGAAAAGAGCTATTCGTATCCACAGGTACCTGGGTGCAATTAAAATCATACTGTAACCCACACGAAGCCCGAGCAAAGCCGAGAAGAATGTTAATGAGAAAATTATAATGAAGAATAATAATATTCCTTTAACAATTTTTCACGATTATCACATTTTAATATCAATGGACTTTGTTCCGATTTCATCACCTATAAACTATATTATTACTAGATATGGTTCACAGGAAATAAGTGTCATCATGTCCTGTGTGTTCACCAGAATGTTTACCACTTGATTCTTCCGTATACTGTTGGCCTTGTACATTATACTTTGTGTATAGTCGGTTATATTCAATGAAACACCAGTAATACTCATGCTTTCGTCCTGTTACGATCGGTCGTAAAATTGCTGTGAAGAAGACACGGACTGGCTCAAATAAAAACAAGTTTTAATGGCAATGAAAAAGCCACTTTATTGCTATATTAGAAAACCGAAAATAGCGAAGACGTAAAATAATTATGTATATATAGTTGTACGTAACAATCAGGTTATAAGCCAAACAAAATCTCGTAAAACCAACCTTTGAAAAACATTTTAGTATCTTTTTACTTTTACACTCCTTATAAAGTTATATTATTCATTTTGGACACCGAGTTTTTGAAACACCGGTTATGAATTTTTATTATGTTTCTAATAAATTAGAATTGGAAGTTTTGCAAAGGAACTTTATTAACAAAACATATATAAATAAATTTAAGATAAAACATTATCCTTTCTGCAGACCCCTTTATTACAGTACATTAATTTTACAACACAAAGGTACAGAAAGCAATTAAAGTAGGATTCACCCGAAAGGTTATTTCACAAAACGTTCAACCTTTCTCAATTAGCACCGTAAACATAAAATTAACAAACCTATTTCATTAGCAAAATTTACACACATGCTCATCTCAAATTAACCACACAATATCAGGATTTACACTTTTCCAAGGATAAAGTAATTAAATAATCTATAATCAACCAATACAAATTGAACCTCTATTTTTCTCCTCCATCCATCTAATTCCGCAAGGAGAAAGACGTTAATTTAAATTTGTGCTGTAGATCGAACGAACGATCACGTAGACGATAAATTAATTCGTTAGATTTGTCTGAAATTGTATTTCAGAACGAAAGATTGTCTGAAACTGTATTTAAATAAACCAAACATCAGGAATCGACCAGTCGGCTCCAACCCTAAGCATCATTGTAAAAATTTGTTCGCGTAATTTTTTCATGAGCCAGTGTCCATTATTAAACTTGACATTAACCAAATAACGACGATGAACTACACGTTGCTGTTCGTCGTAATTATGTACTTCATAGAATGTACAAAATGTACACAGAAGACGTAAGAAGGAATTTCTATTACCTGTACCGATATATGAAAAACTATATAGACACATATCTGACTTCCCTTATTGATCCACGACGTAAGCCACGACGCGAGCATGGATATAAAAAAAAAAAAAAAATTATCACCCCTGACCCTTATTAAGCCAAGGTTGGGATAACTCCGCTGAGGTTATAAATTGTTTTACGAATTGTGAGTTTTATCTGTACAAAGAAATAAAATTGTAGTGTCTGTGTATAATGTAGAAATAACATTTTTTTTTTACTAAATGGATATAAAAGTATATATATAAAAGTCTATTCAAGACAAAAAACCAATTTTAACAAATTTTTTGGCTGTTCGAGCATAAATGGGTTGGAATGTAGTCTAATTTATTCTAGATTCTGCTCGCGACTTCGTCCGCGTGGAATTTTGGGCTAAACTTTAGGCTAACGCTAAGAGCCTGTTCAGATAAGGCGATTTACGGGCGACATCATTTTTTAAAATTAATAACACTAAAGCTCGTCAATCGGCTGAGAAACAGAGGAAGGAGTTGTTCTTATCCGTTTCCCCACTGCATATTTATACCAGGTGTTAGGTTAGTCGCTTGCAATATTCAAAGAAATGGTACTTCATGGTCACGTTTAACATTTGTACTGACTCGCGCGTAGTACTGGACGCAGCAATGGCGCCTGAGTATGTCGACGCCCGCGTCACTCGATAAACGAGCTATCTAACACTGAAAGATTTTTTCAAATCAAACTAGTAGTTCATGATATTAATGTGTTCAACCAAACAAATCCTAATAATCTATATTATAATAAAACTGTAGCAGGGTCAAATCTGTACATTAAATATTTTTTGAAAATTTTGATGGGGGTAGGCTTTGTTGTCGATATAGAAGCCAAAAATAACCCTTTTAAAATTTTTGTCTGTCTGTCTGTCCCTGTGAACGCGCATCACTCTAAAAGTACTGAACCGATTTTGACGAAACTTGGCACAGTGATAACTAATGTTACGAGATTACATTTAGGATATTTTTTTCTCATAAAACGCAAGGGATTCTCCAGGATCTGCCTGTTTGTCTGTCCCTTTAAACACGTATTACTCTGAAAGTACTGAACCAATTTAGACGAAATTTGGCACAGTAATAACCAATATTACAACTGTCTGTCTGTCTGTCTGTCTGTCTGTCTGTCTGTCTGTCTGTCTGTCTGTCTGTCTGTCTGTCTGTCTGTCTGTCTGTCTGTCTGTCTGTCTGTCTGTCTGTCTGTCTGTCTGTCTGTCTGTCTGTCTGTCTGTCTGTCTGTCTGTCTGTCTGTCTGTCTGTCTGTCTGTCTGTCTGTCTGTCTGTCTGTCTGTCTGTCTGTCTGTCTGTCTGTCTGTCTGTCTGTCTGTCTGTCTGTCTGTCTGTCTGTCTGTCTGTCTGTCTGTCTGTCTGTCTGTCTGTCTGTCTGTCTGTCTGTCTGTCTGTCTGTCTGTCTGTCTGTCTGTCTGTCTGTCTGTCTGTCTGTCTGTCTGTCTGTCTGTCTGTCTGTCTGTCTGTCTGTCTGTCTGTCTGTCTGTCTGTCTGTCTGTCTGTCTGTCTGTCTGTCTGTCTGTCTGTCTGTCTGTCTGTCTGTCTGTCTGTCTGTCTGTCTGTCTGTCTGTCTGTCTGTCTGTCTGTCTGTCTGTCTGTCTGTCTGTCTGTCTGTCTGTCTGTCTGTCTGTCTGTCTGTCTGTCTGTCTGTCTGTCTGTCTGTCTGTCTGTCTGTCTGTCTGTCTGTCTGTCTGTCTGTCTGTCTGTCTGTCTGTCTGTCTGTCTGTCTGTCTGTCTGTCTGTCTGTCTGTCTGTCTGTCTGTCTGTCTGTCTGTCTGTCTGTCTGTCTGTCTGTCTGTCTGTCTGTCTGTCTGTCTGTCTGTCTGTCTGTCTGTCTGTCTGTCTGTCTGTCTGTCTGTCTGTCTGTCTGTCTGTCTGTCTGTCTGTCTGTCTGTCTGTCTGTCTGTCTGTCTGTCTGTCTGTCTGTCTGTCTGTCTGTCTGTCTGTCTGTCTGTCTGTCTGTCTGTCTGTCTGTCTGTCTGTCTGTCTGTCTGTCTGTCTGTCTGTCTGTCTGTCTGTCTGTCTGTCTGTCTGTCTGTCTGTCTGTCTGTCTGTCTGTCTGTCTGTCTGTCTGTCTGTCTGTCTGTCTGTCTGTCTGTCTGTCTGTCTGTCTGTCTGTCTGTCTGTCTGTCTGTCTGTCTGTCTGTCTGTCTGTCTGTCTGTCTGTCTGTCTGTCTGTCTGTCTGTCTGTCTGTCTGTCTGTCTGTCTGTCTGTCTGTCTGTCTGTCTGTCTGTCTGTCTGTCTGTCTGTCTGTCTGTCTGTCTGTCTGTCTGTCTGTCTGTCTGTCTGTCTGTCTGTCTGTCTGTCTGTCTGTCTGTCTGTCTGTCTGTCTGTCTGTCTGTCTGTCTGTCTGTCTGTCTGTCTGTCTGTCTGTCTGTCTGTCTGTCTGTCTGTCTGTCTGTCTGTCTGTCTGTCTGTCTGTCTGTCTGTCTGTCTGTCTGTCTGTCTGTCTGTCTGTCTGTCTGTCTGTCTGTCTGTCTGTCTGTCTGTCTGTCTGTCTGTCTGTCTGTCTGTCTGTCTGTCTGTCTGTCTGTCTGTCTGTCTGTCTGTCTGTCTGTCTGTCTGTCTGTCTGTCTGTCTGTCTGTCTGTCTGTCTGTCTGTCTGTCTGTCTGTCTGTCTGTCTGTCTGTCTGTCTGTCTGTCTGTCTGTCTGTCTGTCTGTCTGTCTGTCTGTCCCTGTGAACGCGCATCACTCTGAAAGTACTGAACCGATTTTGACGAAACTTGGCACAGTGATAACTACTGTTACGAGATTACATTTAGGATATTTTTTTTCTCATAAAACGCAAGGGATTCTCCAGGATCTGCCTGTTTGTCTGTCCCTTTAAACACGTATTACTCTGAAAGTAGTGAACCAATTTAGACGAAATTTGGCACAGTGGTAACTAATATTACAAGGTTACATGTAGGATACTTTTTATCTTATAAAACGCAAGGGATTCTCCAGGATCTGCCTGTTTGTCTGTCCCTTTAAACACGTATTACTCTGAAAGTAGTGAACCAATTTAGACGAAATTTGGCACAGTAATAACCAATATTAGAAGGTTACATCTAGAATACTTTTTATCTCATAAAACACAAGGGATTCTCCAGGATAACGGACGAAAGTAAAAAAAATGTAGTTCATGATATTCTTGACGAATTTTGGTAAATTTTCTTTGTGCTATATCCCAGTACGTTGTCCCAGTAACTTCTGTCCCAATAAGCCTACAACCCGTTCGTAACATCATCTACCGGGTTCAATTAAAATAAAAACTAACCTACGTATATTGGCAGTAATGTAAAAAAAGCTTGAGAGGTCCATGGACCTCCAGTTGGAACGTAGTTCCTTTCCGTTTTTGTTTATACTAGCTGACCCGTGCGACTTCGTCTGCACCAAATCGGTTATTACCGGTTTCGATTGTACTTTTAAATGCGAAAAATCTAAATACATCTCAAAACCCGATTGCAGCGATACCTACTGTTTCAAATTGTGAATCCCAACTATCCAGGAGACGAAGTCGCACGGGTCAGCTAGTATAAACTAAAATAAATAATATGAACCTATATTTATTCCTAAAATTAATACATTTCTATATTTAATGAAAGGTTTTTATCTTTTTGATAGATGCCTTCCTTCTTCGCCTTTATGTAGATTTGATATATCCCTTGAGGTAAGTACTTTTTTCTGTATGTAATGGACCATATATCCTTCTCTGAATCTCTGACAACGTGTATACAAAATTTCATTATGATCGAATAAGTAGTTAAGACGTGGAATCGAAACAAACACATTTACATTTTCAATATTAAGTTAGGATTACTAGGTATTTGAAAAGATATTAAAAGCAATAAACTGTGTCCTTATTCCATACCTATGTATATCCCATAACATTTACAACATTTATATAATTCGACACATTCTACAAATGTTACCAATATTCATGAAATGCCAAAGGAAAGCGGTATATAACACGGGTAGCCTTCGAAATATGCAATAGCCAATATATATTGGGTTTATTGGAGAACAGTTACCGATAAAAATATTCGTGGTATCTACTATGTTTCAGTGTTAATCGAATCATCCATTATTAGGCTTAGACGATATTTATTACAGTCGGGGCTTTGAGCAAATTGAGCATATCTCGCTAGTTGAATTCTTATGTAATTCACACACTGAAATAAGTACCAGATTTTTTTTTAAAGCTAACTATATGCTAACAATTTATTATGTTTTCATCAACTATATAATAACAAAAAGCTGTAGATACGTTACCTACATAATATGACAGTATAAATGGCACGATAACGCACACATACGTACAGCAATATTATGACGCCACACTGTCTTAGATAAAATGTGGAAGTAAGATTGCATATTCTCAATATCGGTGGCGAAAAAGAAATAGTTATATGGTGCTTAGATAGGCTCGAATTGACGGGGCAGTCGTCAAAAATAAACTAGCTAGCCAAATTTTAATAAGGCGCTGTCGCAGCGCTAATGACATCTACACTTTTTTAGTTATAATATCATTAATTTTCATGGTCAGGTTTCTCTACTGTAGACATATAGGGTGTAAGGGGTGTCGAATAACATCAAAGACTTGAAACATCCAAGCCAACCTCACCTGCTGAATAACGAACGAGGCAATGGCGAAAGCGGAGTGGTAGGGTTTTACAGCCTGACTGGATCGCAACCACCGTGTATACGGCGAAAACGCCGGTCATAGTGATTCGCTTTTGAGGGTCGCGTTTCGGGATCAGCCTGTGCATATCCAGCTTTTTGCAGGCCGGCATGACAGCGGCGACCGGGGATGGATACTGTGTCACTCGGTGGTCGCCATTGTTATTGGATTGTACTGTGCTTACCATTGCAGGCACAGTGCAGTCATATTGCCGTGCTACTATAAAAAAGACACAATAAGAGCATATTTAATTCCTTACAATGTGTTTAATTTCGTGTTATATGTTCTTGTCTTCGTAAGCGTGTTTTAAGATACTGAAGTCATTTGATGAAAAACAAATGTTGCACAGAGACCATTTATTTCAGAAAAACTCATTTCATTTGAACTGTCTACGTCATTTTAACTTGTAGTTGTTAAATAGCCTTCCTAAAACAATTAATGCGTTCGTTTATTACATAATGTATTTTTACACTGCTCTCAATATACAAATAGCATATATTAAGTATTCAAGCTCCTTGCCTCTGCCACGTCGTATTGCAAGAAAATTAATTTATCGACCTCGCCGCTAGTCGAGAGCTCCTGACAATTACATTTTCTTAATAAATCTTTCCGAGGGTAATACTTCTACGTCGAGTAGGACCGACTCTAGATTAAAATATAATATACATATATATAAATATATATACTTTAAGTAACTAATTTTCTTTTATTTAAAATGAAACTTCGTAAAATGAAAATCTCTGCATCAATCTAATTGGATTCCTTTTATACTGGTATAATGTATAAGTGATATACATCGCCAAATTAGGGAGATTAAAAGGATTAATCTGATGTAATGTACACAATGTAGCCATTTAAATTAATTCTGTCAATTGAATTAAATAATGAGGTATCATATATATTAATACGTGAAGCCTAAACTTTATATCCCTTTTTAACGGAATTGGGCGAACGGATGAACGTGAAATTTGGTATAGTTAAAGTTTATATGGAGGAGAAGTGCAGATTTATTTTATATAAAATGCATTAGAAGTACATTAAATTAATTAAAATATGCATTACTCACACTACTGCTTTAATTTTACACAACATATACACACATGTAAATAAAAAAGACATTTTAACATGTGTCAATAAAGGACTTCAAAAAAGATTGTGAAGGAGGTTGCTATGCTCGACTGTATGTATTATTTTACTCTTACGTTCCAAATACCCTTTAAAGGACATTTTGACATCTGTCAATAAAGGACTTCAAAAAAGGTTGTGAAGGAGGTTGCTATGCTCGACTGTATGTATTATTTTACTCTTACGTTCCAAATACCCTTTTTCATTCTACATTCAACATATTATTATAATATTTATCCCTTTAAAAAA
>MU160472.1:55693-74459 GCA_015888305.1 Antheraea pernyi | reverse complement strand
GGGAAAGGGAGAAGGGAGGTGGGCCTATTATGTTTGTCAGAGTATCGTCGTAAATATCTATACGTATTTTTTAAAATATGTAAAAAATTAAGATGATTATTGTGAGTTATGTATGAGTTATGTAATATGCTTATAGAAGACAGATATATACTATTGTGAACTATACGGAGGTATTCTAGATATGTATAAATAATTCTTAAAATAATTCAATGTAGTATACATTGTTATTTTGTATCTCATAAGGTTTTTAGCCAGCGACATAAGTGAAAACGACCGAAAATGCCTTCTTACGACTTAATTACATTACGTAGACTTTTCTCGACTGTGTATAAATAGAACATACATGTATTATGCATACAAATCTGTAGGAAAAAATTATGTAAAGGATAGTGAAAACCATATGAAAATCCGTTGCATAGTTTAGAAGATTGCATTGTTGCAATAGTTTTACATGACATTGTTTTATTCATCAAATATGCATAGATATGATGTGTATATCACAAAATAATTTGAATTACTATAATAAATGACGAATAACAAGGAATCATAAAATAAATTAATTATTGACAGTTCTTAGTACTAGATGAACTCCTAATTTATTCAAATTAAAACGGTCAAGCGTCGGTAAACCCCGGCAATCAAACCGGTATCGGGGCATATCTATGCAAGCCATCCACGTACTCAAGCAAATGAATGCTTTATTGATAGCCAAGCCGGCGCTACACGTCCTTGATGGTATGAATTAACATGAGGGGTATGTACAACTTGAGAATATATTAAGTTTATTTAGACATGATTTGTATAAACCGAATGTCGGAAACTAGCGACAGTCCTAAATAACCCTAAAAATGTATCATGGTAACAATTCAATATTCTTTCATGGAAATAACATGTGTTTTTTTTTTCTCGAACTGACTACGCCATTGGCCTGGGTAGGGTCTTCACAGCTTCACCGGACTACTAAGGCTGGCGCTTAAGGCACACAACCGATTTAAATAAATAAAATGTGATTCATAGCCATTATTATTGCTAAAATTAATCTATACACATAATAAAGAATGTAAATCTAACGTGTCTGTACTGTTTAGATTTTTGTAAAAAAAATTGTTGCAATAAGTAATAAAGTACAAATCAATCATTTTTTTTAAATGTCTGTCTGTTTGTTTGAAAAGGCATTACTGTGTGTACGAGAAATCATAAAGCATATCCTCGAGTAACATTGAGTCTTGGTTTCATTAAAATCGGTTCACTCTATCAAAAGTTATTGTAATTTTAATGACGACGCGATACGACGATAAGTACGAGAGAAAGTAGATAGGTAAATGGACTTAATACATTCAGATGATTTTATAAGTCACTTTTAAACTGAAACTTTTATTACATCGTCTCAAACTTTTTCGTCTGTGTGTTGCATGTCGCGTGATGGTTGGCCGCGGAGTAGGGATAAAGTGAGAGGCGCTCGTCAGAGCAGCCAGGGCCAATATGGCGGCGCCTATAGTTCGCAGCAGCTGGCCGTGTAGTGTATCATATATATTAATACGTGAAGCCTAAACTTTGTATCTCTTTAGTAGTCCGGTGAAGCTGTGAAGACCCTGCCAGGTCAATAGCGTAGTCAGTTCGAGAAAAAAAAATTGTATCCCTTTTTAACGGAATCGGGCGAACGGATGAACGTGAAATTTGGCATAGTTAAAATTTATATGGAGGAGAAGTGCAGAAAGCTATTTATTTTATATAAAATGCATTAGAAGTACATTAAATTAATTAAAATATGCATTACTCACACTACTGCTTCAATTTTACACAACATATACACACATGTAAATAAAAAAGACATTTTGACATCTGTCAATAAAGGACTTCAAAAAAGGTTGTGAAGGAGGTTGCTATGCTCGACTGTATGTATTATTTTACTCTTACGTTCCAATTAACCTTTTTCATTCTATATTTTACAATGATATTATAACATAATACCCTTTGACAAAAAAACCCTAATAAAATTCAAACTTTAAAAAATCAATGAATTATGGTCGAATGTCGACCTCTGGGCGCCCACTAGTAGACTATTATTAGTTAAATGTCTATATTGTGAGAAAAAGTGTCACTTTTACCGTGGTTTCATAAAACCACACAATCCTTTTTCTTATATTAGGTTCCACGCGGACGAAGTCGCGGGTACACCTAGTTACTAAATAAGAGTAAACAAAGTAAAAGAGTTTATTATTCGTCCAGAGTAACGTCCGCAAAGATTTTGCTATGATCTTACTTATACGTAGATAAATTTTAATTTGTATTGTCTGGGCTGCATTAAAATTACGCTTTTCGATGGGTCCACAATGGCAAAGACGTCAACAATTTGTTTACATAGAAGGAGAGATATCGGATTTGAAATGATTACAAATAGGTAATTTTGTATGTAATGGTGCGTTCCGTTCGGTCAGTGTGAGCGCCGGTGGCCCATCTCCCCTCTCCTTCCCTCTTCCCTTCCTCCCACTCCCCCAAATATAGGATGGCAACGCACTTGTGACTCCCCTGGTGTTGCAATGATGTGATCACTTAACATCAGGTGAACCTGTTCGTTTGCCTTATATGATATAAAAAAATAACACAATTAAATAATAAACCCTATAGACTGAATCAAATTTAAGACATACTGAATAATATTAGTCATTTCTACATTAAAGCTAGTCAGATCTAGGATCATCACGTATCGTGAACAGCCTTATAAATATTTCACATGATAACGTGTAAGGCGATATTTGCTTAAATATAAAATACATTATAATAGTAGGGTTCAATGACACAGTTAGAAATGGCTAGCTCGGTCGTGTTATGAATCCTTTATAACGCGATTGGTGGAAGTCAAAAACTGAACCTGTAAACCATAATTCTGTCTACTTCGAGTCGGAAACACAAGAGTATCAGATACATTTTCTTTATCTTTACAGTTACATATGTCTTATACGTTTCAGAATATATAATCCCAGCCAAAGTTTTACACCGCTCTAAATATAGTAGCGCAAACCCCAAATTTAGGTATAGATACATATATATAGGATTAGCTGTATGACTTTACACGCGTTTTTTTTTTATTGTTGTCTTTATTTTTGTATAGGTTTTATTTAGCATATGACCACAATTTCAGCTAAGGTTCAATGATGGCATGGGGTTTAAGATTGTGTAAACACGCTAAAACTAAAAGGGGTATTGACCCTTAAGTAACGCTGCAAGAACACGCCAAAAGTGCAGATTTTAACTTGACGGTGGCAGCTAGCGAGACGAACTTAGAAAGAGTCTTACCAGTATGCTATTTTCAAGATGTTTTTATTAACCAAAAACTCTTAACGCAGTCCCAAGGATTCGAACATACGTTGATCGACGCGAAATCCGAACTCGCTATCAACTGAGTCATTAATGCAAAATGTATATTGAATACATATTCTACGCCTCCAAAATAATTTAGGGGTTTTTCCACTTTAAACCTCGGCAAAAAAAATTGATCTAAGTCAAAAAGTAAAATTATATTTTGTGATTTTATTTAGTAACCTAACTTCATTATGTATAGAGTTATTCTTAAAAACGTTATACATTAAAACTCGAAATAATTATTTGACTAATGACTCTATGTTATAAGGGTTTTATATAAAACTAACACAATATTTTCAGTTATTTTTAAGATCTAAAAATCTAAATTCCGCCAATCACTAGTAACTTGCACCGCGGCTAGGAAAACGTTTTGTAAAAGACATTTAGTTAAATATTTAGCAACAAGTACCCGGAATAACGGCTGTACCTGACAGTGATTGTCTTACAAACAATAAAAAAACAATCATTTTTGTCAGCAAAGACTAGTATTAACATATCATCTAGAATTTTATTTTACACATATTTTCCGTTCCCTACCAATTGAACCAACATACGAGTGAATAGTAAGGCAATTATGATTAAGTGAAGTTATAGGATAATAAATAATTTTAGGATTTCAAAAATGGATTCGTATTTATGAAACACTAGCTAGCTTTTGCTCGTCAGCTTAAATATAAAATACATTATAATAGTAGGGTTCAATGACACAGTTAGAAATGGCTAGCTCGGTCGTGTTATGAATCCTTTATAACGCGATTGGTGGAAGTCAAAAACTGAACCTGTAAACCATAATTCTGTCTACTTCGAGTCGGAAACACAAGAGTATCAGATACATTTTCTTTATCTTTACAGTTACATATGTCTTATACGTTTCAGAAGAGGGGTAATAGGTTAGCATGATACAGCCATATTAGGAGAAGAGATGAAACTCATGTAACAAGATAAATTTGGAGTATGAAGATGCATATGAAATCAAATCAAAAATACTTTCTTCATACTCCAAATTTATCTTGTTACATGAGTTTCATCTCTTCTCCTAATATGGCTGTATCATGCTAACCTATTACCCCTCCTACTACTTACTATTGTCAGTAAACCTGACAATATATATGCAAAATTCGAACAAACAACTCGCAGTCGCATTTATATTATTAGTTAGGATATTAATTTCTAATAGTTTTATACGGCTGGTCCTTTTCACTATATCATGGTTTATAATTCCAACTTCTAGCTGACAATTTTTTTTTTTCGAACTGCCTACGCTATCGACCAAGCAAGGTCTTAACAGCTTCAAGGCACAAGGCACTCAGCCGATTTTATTTTGACAAGTAGCTTAAGGGTGCACGGCACACCTCGGCTTTGGCTGTTGCATGATACATGCAATTTGCGACCTATGTGAGCTACTAAACTATTCATACATATATGAGTTGTTGAAACATATATGTGTACCAAGCATACATATCTTAACAACTCCTATGTGTATTTTGTATCGGAAAAGATTCTAAACTATTACAGTTCGATACGGGAAAGAAAAGAAAAACCCATCCACTTTATGTGTAAGCGTGTATGCGTGCATGTGTGTGGAGGTGATATGTGTAATGTTGTCGCAGTGATGTAAGATTTTGTGTCACTGTATCGCGCGAGCAGCGTACTCAAGAGCTCCACGCCGAGGGAATGGACCTAGGCTTGAGCCGCTGCCGAGGGGAGTCTAGCTGACAACACTTTGTAGTTGATTTATTAATATATAACAATTTATAAACATAGTTGAACTGTAATAATATTCCTTACATAAACTTCATTGACGCCAACGAGGGATAAGGTATAACGCGTTGTTGTATAAAGTCTATGTTGTTTACCTACCAAAATGTTACATACAAATTGCGCCCGCGGCTTCGTCCGCGTGGAATATGATGTACAAAAGAGTGACTAATAAGCTCATATGGATGTCTTAGGTACAATTACTATCTACTATTCTTTCGTACTTAAGTCGCGACGTCGTCCGCGTGGAATAGGATGTACAAAAGAGTGACTAATAAGCTCATATGTATGTTTTAGGTACATTACTATCTACTATTCTCTAGTACTTAAGTCGCGTCACCATTAAAATTACAATAACTTTTAATAGACCAAGCCGATTTTAATGAAACACAAACTAAATGTTACCCGAAGATATGCTTTAAGATTTTCTTGAAGTGGTTTTATCATGAAAGCAGTATTTTAGTGTGTCCATACAAACAGAGACATTTCTAAAATTGACTGAAATGTATTTTATTACTTATTTCAAGACATCTTTTTTTTACATGGGGAAATCCTACTGGATACACCACCCTCTCGGGGGAGAGAGTGGGTTATGTCCGACTCGCACGGACTAAAACCCCATGGGTGCCTGCAACCGCCATGATGGGGGACAAGGGATGACGAAGCACTCCGCATGTCGCCCCGACGGCCGGCCCAGAAAGAAGATCCTGGGCCTCCCGCTAGCAATATTTTTTTTACAAAATCCTAAAGAATACAAACACGTTAGATTTACATTCTTATTATATGTATAGACAAGACATAAATACGGACAAAATGTGTAATAAGTAACTAATAATATCATTAATATTAATCACATTACAAAAAGGTATTAATAATATAATTAAGATTTCGCAACGCCATTCAAGCTTTTAAGATCTCATCTGAGATTAATAAAAATTTTATCGTCCTCAACGAGTCAGTCTCCATTTTTGTTTGGCGCGATATTAATTCAAAATGGCCACCGTAAAACCGCGTGGTTACGTGCGGCAATGGCCTTAATGAGGGACGATTAAAATTACTCCAGGAATGGTTATTGGAATGCTAATTTTTTTTTAGGATTAATATACGTAATATAGTACAGTTACGCTGTCTGTGTTCGTAATGATTTAATCGTGAAACTACAACGTAAATGGGGACGAGTTTTGAGAATTAATTTATGCTTAATCATGCGTTATTAGGACTGGAAAGAATTATGGCCGCAGTAGCAAATATAATTTAATCTTTCTTTAAATATCCAGATACATTTATTAAACTACATTTAAAATCTCGATTCTTATTTACTGACAAATTATTACTGTTTTAAAAATATACTACATAACGAAAGCAGTGTGTTCTGTGATTTTGTATCTATATCAATATTTTTCAATTCAGTTAACTATGTTTTTAGCCAACTCCTGCCCCTGCCTACCTAAGTACGGATACTCTCAAAAGAATTACAGAAATAACTAGCGGGCCTGGCGGATGATGTCCTGCCTTGATAAGAAAAAAAAACTAAAATTTAACCGCAGCTCCATCTACCGGATCCAGTTGTAAATCTAAACCATTCTTGAATCCACCTCATCGGACACAAAAAAAATTCATCAAAGTCTGTCCAACCGTTTTGGAGGAGTTCCGTCACATACACACGGACAGAAATATATAATAAAGATTATCCTGTGGGGAATTCGAACCAACAGCATTTGGCGCGGTGGCAACTGTGAGGCGAGCGCTTAACCACTTTGCTACACAGCCAAACACTTTCATTTGTTTAAATATCAATTAATGTATAAACCCTGGTTAATTAATAACACGTTTAAGAAATGTAATGAAACATCTGCCCACGGTTCGTAATTTGAGTAGTCATTAAATTAATTGTTTTCTTCAGAATTTTGTTTTATTGCATTTTTTCACACTTTTTTTGGCTGTAATTAATGTTATTGGGCTGTAAAAATAGTTTACAAGGCACTTGTTAAATTATAAATTACAATTATCTCAAAGAATAACATTTAATTTATTAACTGTATTTGATATACACAACCCACAGTTTCATACCTCCTGGAATTCTTGAGTTAAAGAAGTTTAAATATAACGATTTCTTTTCAAGACTCAAGAAAATAATAGTCAAGTAAAACAAATGATGTCTCATTTAGGCCTTTATTTATGAAATACCAAACAATGTTTGATAATTACTTGTTGTTTATATTAACAAGTTCTATTGCGATTAATTATTTAAAGAGCATTATAAATCATTAAATAAAACATACAAAGAAATATTTCAACAACAATATATTACTAAATGAAGTCATCTCGAGGCGAGAGAATTAAAATTTTAATAAAAATGAAAAGCGCCGAGGTCCCCGAGCGCGTAAATCTTTTCCGACCGTGGGCGTAAGATTGATCGTCCAATATAAAATATGTGTACTTATTGTGACTTGCAGTAGCGAATGGGATAATACCTTGATATGGCACATTGTTCGTAGTAACTTTGCTCTGTTGAAAACCAACGTTCCTATCTATTATGTTATTATGTAAATATGCTAATGAAATCAGAGACATCTACTCTCACATCTATATGAACTATTACAGTTTAAATACCTTGAAACATTAATTTTATGAATATGTACCCTTAGTATTAACTACTGATATATAAAATGAAGGAAATATATAAATATAATATTTTGTATGAATAATATAAAATATATACAGACCTCATTTTCACTGCAATATTTTTTTTGTGAACCGCATACTCTATTGACATGACGGGCCTTCACAGCTTCACCGCACTAAGGCGAGGGTTTAAGGCGCTTCGCCGCTTGGTAACAAGCTCAAGGATGCCTGAGTGGTACAACCACGGCTTGGGGTTGTTGCCTTGGATGCAACTTCACGGGTTTGTCTAAGCTGAACCACGCTAGCTATTCATACATACAAGAATTCCTGCGACAGACATGTGTACCGGTATGTGAGCCTCACAAATTCAAACGGTTATTTTGTGTTTAATAATATGGCAGTGTGCTCGAGGGCTCCACTCCGGGGATCTGACCTATGTACTGCAAGTCAATATACTCACATTAAAAGACTTAAACATTTTTTTTGTGTATTCAAATATATATTTTATCCGTAGTACTCTCAATACATTTATTATTTCCGTATGTAGTTATATATATCTAGAACACATGTAAAGAGGATGTGCATTTAATATTAATATTTCCCTTTTTAAAATAGTAGAATAAGTTACACTAACTACTACATTGTATTATACGATTGCCATATCCACCGTTCACTGTCTAATACAACATTCACGATCGCATTAAACTGTCTCTGCCATACATAAATTAAATAAAGCACTAATGAGTTAGATTATGACGTGAGTTTTAAGAGTCTATTAATTTGAAAATTGTGTGGGTGGTCCGAGTGCGTTGATAAATGGGAGGTTTATGCTTCGTACGGAATTCAATGTTCACTTTGAGTATTATATTTCATTTATATTTTTTGTCGTATTTAATAATTTGAAAGGGTTACTTTCCTGTTATGTTTTTTAAAAAGGTATGTTAAAAAGAGAACATCTGTACAGGTGTGCCTGCTAATGAAGAAAACCAAACCTACCTTTTAAAATAGCAACTGAACAACTAAACGTCAATCTGTCAATATTTTTAAGATCTACATAATGTTTTCACATTCAGTAAGATTTTCTTCCATACAAACTTTGTCTCGAAAATTACAAATAAAACCAAAAGATAATTAAAATGATACGCTTAAATACATTCGGCAATTAATTTTTATTTGTTTAGGTTATACTAAAACTATAGTTGAACGTTAATTTAAAATTCTAAAAGTTGTTGCGGTTTGTCTGATGGAATATCGATAGGTTATAGTTCCGATATGTGTACCCAACGAATTCAAAAATGAATTTAAGAAATGTTATTACAATAATCCTCGATATTTTTTTATCTATCCACAAATCCTTAATAATATTATAAATTCAAAAGAAAGTTTGTTTGCTATGCTTTCATGCCTTAGTTACCGATCATCATGAAATTCTACATAATCATTGACAGGGTTAAGGACATTAAGGGTACATTTCATTCATGTTCATAATGTTACCGAGGATCGAAACTACATTAACGCAAGCTAATTCGCGAACAAAAGCAAGTCAATAGGCGGATCGATCACCAAAGTAAGAAGTTTTAAACTCATTCAAACATTTCCATTGTTATTATGATTTATGTGTTGGAAACAGTGTAGGATAGACTCTTTTTAGGCAGAACGGTCTTCAGTGGATTCGTCTCTTAGATAGCATCAACCAAAGTAGTCTTAGTCGTAAGCCTTAAGCCTCGTAATTTTAGTCGGGTGAAGCTGTGAAAGCCCATCAAGCCAATAGTGTATAGTCGATATGAAAATAACGCCCCGCAGTGTGCCCTATCTACTATAGACTTGAAACGTCGCAGCCCCCGCACATAACTGACTTTTGCGCGTTTCTGTGTACAGAAAAGGATACCTTTCATCCCAAACAAAATGTACTATTCTCGACGGATAAATCAAATCCATGCAAGAGAAGCTGCAGCCTAAAGCTAGTAAATAATAAGTGTCCAGTATATTCCGTTACAATGAACGCTCAAAGCCTTTGCAGCACCTTCGCCTTTGAGTGGAGCTTGGACTTGTCCAAATTTCCCGCACGTTGCAAGTTTAGCCGGGCTCTCTGTTTACTAATATGGACTGTAGTTTGTCTGTTGTTTTAACACCGATTACTTATTTCAGTCAAATAATCATCAATCCATACAACGGTATCTGAAATCTTTAGTAATTACTAAAAATACGGAAAATGGTAATAATAATGAGAATTATTAAAATTAATAATTACATATGTAGATTATTAATTTATAATTATGAAAATTCGAGGGTCTTCAATAAAAAACCCTTTTATCTTACATGTGATATTAAGCCGCTTAAAGCGAATAAATCCGGCCCTTAATTAAGTATTTCACAAGACCAAAATTACACCAGATATATTTAAATATTATATTTGAGATGGCAAATTCAAATTATGTATTTAGCTATGATTGTAGCCTATAAAGTTCCCTCTTCTCTGTAGATTTATTTGGAAGCATCTTTTAATATTGCATATACAGATACAACATTCTCATTTCTTTGCTAAAAATTGCTTATGATTGGCATATAATCTATATTTGCTATTTGAAGTTCAGTGAACTCCTATAAACGTAACTTTGGAGCTCGTAAATGTTCAATTCATGACATTATAATATTAGTGTAAAGATATACAAAAATGCATATGAAGAATAAAGACAACTACACCAAATAATTAGTTCTTACAGTGTATGTACAAATTACCTCTATTTTTATTACTAGAGTCCATAGTGTTGCAGAAGAAAATCGCAAAACGCAATCAACAAATGCAAATAAAAAATCTACATAGTATCAGTTTATTTTGTATTATGATTTTTTAACAATAAACTTTATAACTATCTTATTTTTAAACACACCTCAAAAACGCTACAACCACAGATAGCTTAAATCTAATTATCTGGCACTCGATTTCCAAATTAAAATAGTCGCGACACGGAACTGCTTTTAGTAAATCTTGAACTTTCCCATCCGTAACCAATTGATATCTGAACGCTAATATATTTTTAGATATGTCGTTTCTCTCGTATTGAGATTATTTAACAAATGAATTAATAGATTATTTATCTTGACACTAATATTACCGATAATATCACGCATATAACGCTATATTATTTAAACGGTCTATTAAGTTAATATTATTTTAAATATTAAAATTTGTTTTCTTACTTTATTCCTACCATAGCAACCAATCCACCTTATTGAAGATTTTTCTGTTATTACCAAATGGGTTAAAAATTTGTATTTTAGTGTAAGTGACTTCGAGTGATTTGACAATTGAGACAAAATGATGGCACTTTGCTAGAACCTCCCATGGAGTTTTTATGACATACCAGAATTATTTTTTATTATTTGTGAACCACATCACGCGTACATAGTAAACAAATTTTATTATGCAAAATGTCACAGTTATTTTGTAACATAGGAACAAATAATAATAAAAAAAACTACGATGAGAAACTTCTACGCCACATACAAAAACCCCGTCAAAATCAAAAAAGTTATATACATTAATTAAGCAGTAGAATTTAAGAAATAGATTATCCTAAACGAATTTCCAATAGATGATAGAGGATCTTAGAAGTGACGTAATAAAATAAATATTAAAAAAGTACAACTTTGAAGTCACAAAGTAATTCTAAAAGAAGCTATATATCCATATTCTTTCATAGTTCAATCAACAACACGAGTAAATATATGTGTAGTCATAAGAACGGTCCATGTGTAAGAGAAATGTGTCAAATATATAAAAGAAATAAAATTATTACGTATAAGGAACTTTGCTTACCGACGCAACATGGTGAGCTCGTAATAATAATGGCATAGTTCCAAGTAAATACCCCAGAACATTGTAAAAGTTTACTCGATTCCGACGAGACCATTACCTCCGTACCAAGGCGTTCTAGGCCGAATGACACAGAGTAGCTAACAAACAGAGAGGAAGTTTCATACGATTACATTTGTAATTTAATCCAAAAACTCGCATGTTACATTTACGTCATGTAACGTACATATATGTCATGCCATTTTTATCGTATCGTAATTCTAAATTTAATATCCCTTTTAAGTATATAAATGACTATTAATTTCTTCTTCTTACCCTTATCCTACCTAAATAGGGTCGGCACAACATGTTTTCCTTTTCCACTCTATCCGTCAGATGTCATCTCAGTATTCGCATCTTTCTTTTTTAACTTTATTTTTGGCAACCAATCTTTTAGATTATTACTGCCATTTTCGTTTAGTTAATGGTATTAAAAGTTCTTCTTCCATTCGATTTTTTTTGGCAACCAGTCTTCTAGTAGACTATTACTGCCATTGTCAAGTGAGTATCGACATTACAAGTTTCTTAATATAATTTCAATGAACTAAGAAGGTGGTGGCCATCTTGTTAGAACTTACTATGGAGTTTTTGTGGCATCTCAGAATTCTATGTCCATGGTATTATTTTCCATTTACTTCACTTATGCACAATAAGCAAACAATATAACTAAAACACCACCAATTTTACACAATATAGATTCAAGTAACACAAGATTATGAATAAAATATAAAATCCACTACATGACAGACCAAAATTCCGCCTAAAACTCCAAAAATATCATTCGCATCATTTTTCCCACAATCCATCCATACCTTTTTCGGTCTTCTTTTACTTTTATATTCTTCCACCTTCATAGTCATTTTTTCTAGTTACATGACTTTCTTCTCATAATATGCCTGTACCATGTTGACCTATTACTCCTCAACTTCTTCGTCACTAGTGTATATTATCCACTCTAGTTACACCACACATCCATTTTAACATTCGCATTTCTACCACATGTGATCTTATCTCATTCATTTCTTTTGTAGTCCAGCACTCGGATCTATATAACACGACTGGTTTTATTACAGTTCTATACGCCTTCCCCTAGAGTTTCAACGGCATTCGTGGGTCACAGACTACCCCAGACACAATTGGCTATTTCAAGAGGTTATTAACGTACATCAGAAAACAATAAAGTTATTTTATACCTAAATAGAATCTTTATTGGGTTGAAAGGTTCATTTCTTTAAATATAAGCACAGAATATTAAATTTTCATATAACTTCAAAACTTAATAGGTAAAGATTAAGGTTATTTTTGAAAGTAAAACTTGTTTAAGCGTATTTAACAGAGAACGAAAGTCACTCTCGAATCGGTGTCTTTATGAATCGTATATACTCGGCTGAAGTCATCGTCAATCACGTTTACTCTTGAACAAAAAGTGAATCATTGCAATAATCATGATTTCACAATTACGTACTGTAATAACTAAATAATATTATATAGATTTTGTACATAACCCATGAAGTATTTCAAGGGTATAAATTGTACGTAATTCAATTTTACTGTTATTATTTACATATTGATGTTCCATGTATTTTTTTACAAGTTTTATTCAAAATATATCGTGTGTTTTGAATGCAAATTTAATTGGTTCTACAAAGTTAGATCGTGATATTTTAGTAAACAAAATGCAAGCATATAGAAAATCTTGGAAAGAAAGAATTGAAGAAAAACAAATAATTCAATACCCTTTTTTCTTTCCTATTTAAATTTGATATAGGTTATATTTAAAATTAATAAAGGTCCAATGTATCAAGGCGTAAAAGAGAATTAATCAGTAAATCTCTTCGTTCTATAAAGATATATTGTTTACTCTGTTCATAAATTAAAGGTCCAATGTATCAAGGCGTAAAAGAGAATTAATCAGTAAATCTCTTCGTTCTATAAAGATATATTGTTTACTCTGTTCATAAATTAAACAACACGAGTAAATATATGTGTAGTCATAAGAACGGTCCATGTGTAAGAGAAATGTGTCAAATATATAAAAGAAATAAAATTATTACGTATAAGGAACTTTGCTTACCGACGCAACATGGTGAGCTCGTAATAATAATGGCATAGTTCCAAGTAAATACCCCAGAACATTGTAAAAGTTTACTCGATTCCGACGAGACCATTACCTCCGTACCAAGGCGTTCTAGGCCGAATGACACAGAGTAGCTAACAAACAGAGAGGAAGTTTCATACGATTACATTTGTAATTTAATCCAAAAACTCGCATGTTACATTTACGTCATGTAACGTACATATATGTCATGCCATTTTTATCGTATCGTAATTCTAAATTTAATATCCCTTTTAAGTATATAAATGACTATTAATTTCTTCTTCTTACCCTTATCCTACCTAAATAGGGTCGGCACAACATGTTTTCCTTTTCCACTCTATCCGTCAGATGTCATCTCAGTATTCGCATCTTTCTTTTTTAACTTTATTTTTGGCAACCAATCTTTTAGATTATTACTGCCATTTTCGTTTAGTTAATGGTATTAAAAGTTCTTCTTCCATTCGATTTTTTTTGGCAACCAGTCTTCTAGTAGACTATTACTGCCATTGTCAAGTGAGTATCGACATTACAAGTTTCTTAATATAATTTCAATGAACTAAGAAGGTGGTGGCCATCTTGTTAGAACTTACTATGGAGTTTTTGTGGCATCTCAGAATTCTATGTCCATGGTATTATTTTCCATTTACTTCACTTATGCACAATAAGCAAACAATATAACTAAAACACCACCAATTTTACACAATATAGATTCAAGTAACACAAGATTATGAATAAAATATAAAATCCACTACATGACAGACCAAAATTCCGCCTAAAACTCCAAAAATATCATTCGCATCATTTTTCCCACAATCCATCCATACCTTTTTCGGTCTTCTTTTACTTTTATATTCTTCCACCTTCATAGTCATTTTTTCTAGTTACATGACTTTCTTCTCATAATATGCCTGTACCATGTTGACCTATTACTCCTCAACTTCTTCGTCACTAGTGTATATTATCCACTCTAGTTACACCACACATCCATTTTAACATTCGCATTTCTACCACATGTGATCTTATCTCATTCATTTCTTTTGTAGTCCAGCACTCGGATCTATATAACACGACTGGTTTTATTACAGTTCTATACGCCTTCCCCTAGAGTTTCAACGGCATTCGTGGGTCACAGACTACCCCAGACACAATTGGCTATTTCAAGAGGTTATTAACGTACATCAGAAAACAATAAAGTTATTTTATACCTAAATAGAATCTTTATTGGGTTGAAAGGTTCATTTCTTTAAATATAAGCACAGAATATTAAATTTTCATATAACTTCAAAACTTAATAGGTAAAGATTAAGGTTATTTTTGAAAGTAAAACTTGTTTAAGCGTATTTAACAGAGAACGAAAGTCACTCTCGAATCGGTGTCTTTATGAATCGTATATACTCGGCTGAAGTCATCGTCAATCACGTTTACTCTTGAACAAAAAGTGAATCATTGCAATAATCATGATTTCACAATTACGTACTGTAATAACTAAATAATATTATATAGATTTTGTACATAACCCATGAAGTATTTCAAGGGTATAAATTGTACGTAATTCAATTTTACTGTTATTATTTACATATTGATGTTCCATGTATTTTTTTACAAGTTTTATTCAAAATATATCGTGTGTTTTGAATGCAAATTTAATTGGTTCTACAAAGTTAGATCGTGATATTTTAGTAAACAAAATGCAAGCATATAGAAAATCTTGGAAAGAAAGAATTGAAGAAAAACAAATAATTCAATACCCTTTTTTCTTTCCTATTTAAATTTGATATAGGTTATATTTAAAATTAATAAAGGTCCAATGTATCAAGGCGTAAAAGAGAATTAATCAGTAAATCTCTTCGTTCTATAAAGATATATTGTTTACTCTGTTCATAAATTACTCTATGCACCGCCCAAATAAAATGCTCAAACCAATAATGTACACAATAAAAGCGTGTGAACGAAAACAGGCGCTGATTCAGCATAAAACAAATTAAACCCCTTATATAGAGCTACCGAAATTAGCACCTAATTTATACTCTCCATATATTTCTTTGAAATTAATTGAAAGATTAATGATGCCTGTCGTCAGACTTTTGTTAAAGGTACACACGTCAGCGAAACACACGCTCATACCCACGTTTACTCTTGCGTTGTACATTTTATAATTAACATTTTGAACTCACGAATTACCAGTAAGTAAACAAACATCTGTATTAGATATACGTTATATCGTATCATTACATAGTATAAAACAAAGTCTTCTGCCATTTCTGTCCGTCTGTTCGCGATAAACTCATAATATAATACAAAAACTACCGAACGGATTTTCATGCGATTTTCACCAGTGGATAGAGAGATTCACGAGGAACGTTTTAGTATACAATTTGCTAAAGACTTTTTCATAACCAGGGCGTGACATCGTTTGCCTGACCCGCTAGTTAATCAATAAATATAACTGTGTTACTTAATTTTGTTCACCAAATAAATTTAACCTTTTTAAACGTTTCCATATAGGATTTGTCAGAAGGTTTTTAGTTAGTTTCACTAAACATCACTGAATCGTCGTATTAATTGTTACGAAATATAATTTTCGGCTATACGAATTTTTTTTAATAATGCGTGTTCAAAATACAATATCGTTAAAAGGAGCGTACTTTTATAAAATAAGCATAAAACAATATTTATACGACAATTTAATAACCGTGTGAAGTGTCCGAATTATATATAGATATATCCAAAATATATTTCGAAGCAATGATGGCTTTGTTGACAGCGTCAATGAACATAGCTTCGAATCCTTGCAACTGAGTTGGTGTTTCCAGTTAAGGTGCATATGATAATAGCACGGTGGTAGTGTTTATTCTAAGTCCGCCTGACTAGCTAAATTGTAAATCTATCGCCAAGCACCTGTTGCTTGGTCCGGCAGCTGCATTTGAGAGCTAGTCACGTCTAGATTATGTGTCTACCATTTAAACTACGTCATAATCCGAAGAGATTGTGGTCAAACCTATGAAGTATAAACATATATACTCTAAGTCTACAATCTGCTAGTAAAAATAGGATCAGCTGTTACCAAGAATATCCAGAACAAACAACAAATACCACAATTTATTCATGTGTAAATAAAATATAATCGGGTAATAGATTATAGACCCTTTACCAATATATTTTAATTATTAAATTAATGGGTAATTTAAAGTTAATTACTAAGACAAAATGCTCGAACTTTGATCATTATGATTGTACGACAAGAGCCATGTTTGTTCCAGTATCAGTAAATAAAATAACTAGTAACTTAAAATTACGTGAAAATTTAAATGTTTCAATTAGTCGATATTTTATAAAACCGCAATGCAACCTTGCACCGACAGGTCTGTAGTAGACCGTTAAAGTCAACAAATAAAAGCCACTCGGTAGTGGTCGACCACTCCCAACGGAACCGTTGCAATAAATACGTAGCGAAAACTGTTGAGGGTGAAACTGGACAAGTGTGAAATGGGAAAATTTATTTACACGCGTACTATATATAAAAAGTATATTCTTCATTTAATACTTAACCAATCATATGCATTCCATATATACTAGATCGCATACTGTTAAACGACGATATGAAATAAGTTGGTAAGCCCGCTAAACCTAAAGGGCGATTGGCTCTCAGATGCAGTTGCCGTAATACATCTATAGTCGCTTGGCAATAGGTTTCCAACTTGAGGTCGGTCTCCAGCCAACCAGACCTACCAGCCTTGTCACCATGCTATAAATTCATTACGATGTCTTATTTCACCGAAAACTCTGTCTCATTCGCAAGGCATCGAACCAACGTTAATCGACACGGTGTGCGAATACACTATCCTTTTTTTTATGTCATAGGGGGCAAACGAACAGGCGTGTCACCTAGCAACACCAGGGTAGTCGCAAGTGCGTTGCCAGCCTGTGTTCGGGGGGAGGGGGATAGGATAGGAAGTGGGGGGACGGGAAGGGGAGAGAGGGGATTTGAGCTTCCGGCGCTCTCACAGACCGAACGAAACACAACAATGCAAGCACCGTTACTTCACGTCGGTTTTCTATGAGACGTTGTTACTAGACCGGACAAGCCGACCTATTCATGCTGAAACTAGTAATAGTTTCAGCGTAGCTCTACCACCTACAAAAATTCACAAAACCTATTCACATAATATTACTTGAGATTTAAAAAAAAAGACGATTAACGATTTCAACATAGTATTAAAAAAAACTGCATAACAACTATGTCATCTATAAAAGTAAACCGATGTCGTGATGGTTTAGGAAGGCATAACTACAAACTTTACATTCAAAGCAGAAGGCAAACGAATACATCATAAAACAGTACAGTTGTTTCTAGAGTTAGTTAACATCAGGTGAGTTCGTCAAACGCTAGTAAAAACAAGATAGCAAAGAATAAAATAGAAAAAAAGTGTTATTTTCCCTGCGTGGAATCAAGAGTTAATTTAAAATGTTATCCGTAAGTAAACAAATAAAAAGCGCACGGCAGCGAGTGGCCGCCACTCCCATCGGTCCCGTTACAATAAATACGTCGCAAAAACTGTCACGATTCCAAACGAAAAATGCACGTAATAGAAACAAACCGACCTTAGTCCTGCATTCTACATATTATTCTTGTGTTTAGTAAATTACAACAGTTACGAAAGGGTTTCATAAATTTTCTATATAAGATTTCAGACATTATAACCTAATAGTTTTTGCTTTCGCTTTCCCTCGCGGTAATGTATATTGAACCTATACGGTGTTATTACAAAAAAGTTAAATACGTATTGAAAGTAAGCAAGTAGCTTTAAAAAGTTTTCGAATTAAATGCACCTCAGTCGCTGAATGTTCGCCATCTTATTCTTTTGTCTCGCTTTGGTTACGTTAGGTTAGACTGGCGAAAAAGGATAACACGAACTTGCCTCGGGCGAGCACGGTGCATTTAATTCGAAACTTTTTTAAACCTAGTATTTAACCTATTTTGTAATAACACCGTTAGGGTTGTTGTTTGGTTGTTTTATTGTACATGAAAGGTACCCATATCCTTTTTTAAATCAATCGTAATATAT
>MU160472.1:5925-55008 GCA_015888305.1 Antheraea pernyi | reverse complement strand
TATATAATATCGCGATAGTTTTTATACAGGTCGGTCTGTCTCCTATCGATTCAGTTCCCATAGCTATATAATCAAGTCTTTGAATTAAATTCTATCCAGCACCCACTAATATAGAGTCAATGAGCTGAAAAGTAAATTACTTCGTATTCAATGTACTGTAAGAAATTTACAATGGACCAAGGTTCCCCAATGAGAGAATCCATTACTATTCCTTCTTTCATTCCTAATTTGCGATTTTCATAATTGAATGTTATCAAAATGAAAGCTCGTTGAGTTTCTTTCAAGAAAAAAAAAACTGTATCCTGGAACACGACTCTTTCGCTAAATTGCTTGTTTTGTTATCATACTCGCAAGCGAACGTCGACTTTATTCCGTTGAGTTTAGTTTTGAAATCGTCTTTACGACTCGCTATAATGTGATCATATCAGAGGAAAGTACTTTTTATTATCTTTCATTATTCTTAAAAGTGACATTTACGTTTTGGAGGTAAAAAATGAAATGTTTTATGACTTGCTCTTATTCCTTTTGTTTAAGGTGAAGTAGCTTATACTATATGAAAGATTCACCAAGGATACTAGAATATGATTGGCATTCACACTTGACTATAAATAAAGATAAATCCCATTATGCTATACTAAAATTGTACTGCAAATTTTTAAAATAATCTATACGAAATAGAAGCCAAAGGTAGACAAAGAAAGATATGATAATGGGTAACGAAGTCACAACTGAGAAGGCTTCGAGAAAAGCAAATAATACGTAAAAATATGACACATTAATAAGCATACACTTCTTCTAACGGTGTCCATTTTATTACGACAGGTTCGCTGAGCAGCAGTCTCGCTTTTTATATATACTTGGAAATTAAATCTATAGGAACCCAAATTTTAATGATTTCGAGATCTTCAATATCCTTGGTTGGGACAAGATATGACATTTGATACTACTCTATTAGATCGCGGAGCCTTTTTAGAGTAAAGACTATGTTACACAAACATACATAAATAAAAATCAACTGCCGAATGTATGTAAATGTATACTTCCGAAAGGCTGCACCTCTTTGGCCATTTTTTTGGGTTAGCAATTGTCAGGACAAAGGCTTGTATAGAACAAGCTGCTTGAAAATTTTCCATTTAAAAAAGTGGGTGAATGAGTTTTATAATAAGTAATAGGGAGATCTTCAATTGGCAGAATTGACAGATTGATGTGCTAATGTTTAGTTGCAATTTTATCTTATTATATGGTCATATTGTAAAATGAAGATTGCTGAAGTTAAGCTAATAGTCACAAAGGATAGGAAGCTAAAGGTAAAAATAGCTTTAGACTGTTAATCTAATGCTCTACCAACAATTTATCATTAATATTTACTTCTAATTCGTAATACCTGAGTATACATTATAAGATTCGTTTAAAATATGTCTACGATAGGAAGCTAAAGGTAAAAATAGCTTTAGACTGTTAATCTAATGCTCTACCAACAATTTATCATTAATATTTACTTCTAATTCGTAATACCTGAGTATACATTATAAGATTCGTTTAAAATATGTCTACATCTAGTTTATGAAATGAAAATATAACATGGTATGCAAAATAGTGAATATTTCATCAGTCAGGGAGATCACATATCTGGAACTATTTCACAATGCAAACGCTCTCTGTGCGACCCATAAAGCCGGTATTGTCAAATAATATGACTATTGTATGGGGCGAATGGCCGAAACAAAAACTGCGACGCGACGCGAACAAAGAACCGGGTCAGTGGTGCTATGTTTTATACAAATTCTGATACAGTGTTCGCGAAATATGTGAAGCGAGTTAAATTTTATTTTTCTCTTGGAGTTTAGGCATTCGTTTGCATGATACTATGTAGGAAAAATGTTGAACATTACCACAAGTGTAGATTGTTATATCTCGAACATACATAAACGAACCAAAACAACCAGGTATACATATTTGACCACCCTTATATTCAATCATCTATAGTTTTTTCAATATCATATGAAGCAAACAATCACCACCGTCCATAGACACTTACAACACCAGGGGATTCGCAAGTGCGTTGTCAGCCTGTGTTTGGGGGAGGAGGGAGCGGGGAGGGGAGGTGGGCTTCCAGCGTTCTCACTGCCCGAACGAAACGCAATGCAAGCACTGTATATCACGAGCGAGCCGAAATCAGTAATAACTTCAACTAGGCTCTACCACCTAAACTAGGTAAAAACATATCCTCCTTACTTTATAAATGCGAATATTACTTTGTTTGTTACGCTTTAACGCCTGTAACACGTTAAAGGTACAAACAAGTACATAGAGCAATTTCATCTAAAACAAAGTACTGTTCCCAAGTGCTAGTCTCCTATAAACGGTAACTACTATAAATTTTTGATTCTTTGTAGTACCAAATTATTCTTAAAGACTTAATACATATTTCTAAAAAAAAAATATACGCAGTACAAATGTAAAGTTATTCAAGAGAATTATAAAAAAAAAATCATGATAATCCATGAACATATATGTACAATGTACTCTAATGTGTATTGTAAGAATATGTGATAGTGTGCATTAATGTTCTCCTTTGGCATAAAGTGTAACTGATTAATTCTAAAAGAGACAAACATATATTCCAGCTCTGAGTATAGTCTTGAACTCGTAATGAAGACACGTATTGAATCCTCTACAATATAAACTGGCATTTGAGGTTATCATTCTGCCTACACCTGTAAAGTGGCGACGGAACTACCAGATTTAAAATGAAATACCGAATCAATTGATTGTGAAATTCTAGCATCACTATTGTTCCATCGTTAGGTCACATCGAAACACGGATAAACTGACCGACAATCTAAATGTAACATTGCATCATTGTATGGGCTATGAAATACTATAATTATTTTTGGTGTTCAGTTAGAAGCTACGCTATATCCTAATACCAATTTATAATGCTCTAACCTATGTGACATAGTATGTATCCGTTATTGTACAGTGTAAATCAATAAATTGACCATTCTGTTAGACATTATTAGTATAAAATGTTAATCAATTTCTACCCTATTACCGCGTTGATGGCAGTTAACATATCTTAACAACGATTCGCAATCATATCAACGTCTTGTACCTTATACCAATGACGTCATTTTATTTGAATTGTCCGCTTTCTCATGCAAATGTTTTAGGCAGATTTTTTTTCAAACTGACTACGCTATTGACCAAGCAAGTTCTTAACAGCTACACCGGACTACTAAGGCGAGCGCTTAAGGCACTCAGACAAATTTATTTTGACAACTAGCTCAAGGGTGCGCGGCACACCTCGGCTTTGGCTGTTGCCAGATACATGCGTTTTTAGGCAGATGTCCCAAATGTTTTTCTTCTATAACAACCCAAGCAAATGATTGTCCTTTTTTATTAGAGTTACATCTTCTAAATACATGTTCTATTTATGTGATAGAAATTATGTAAAAAGGCACAAGTTTTGTTAACAAAATAGTAAAAAACCTTTCAATTTTTCTAATTGACTTGTCTTAGAACTAAAAGCACTAACCCGTTTGATTGACACGTAATTAAAGATTACAATAATGGCTAGTATTAATTACACTGATGTGTTATTTTACTACAAAACCTCTTTCAACTATTTTGCTGTTGGGTTATTTACTGATTTGTATTTTATTCCGATTTGTAAGAACGAAACGATAATTACATGAATAATGTTTTTCATCGCCTTTGAACGTGACGAGCTTGAAGTGCCTTGTTAAAACTCGGCCAGGTAGCTTCTTTTTGACGGCTACCCATTCAATCTGCCCGTATCGAAGCAACATACCATATCACTATTTATTTTTCACCACCGATACTGAGAATATGCCATCTTAAGACAGTGTGGCGTTACAATATTACTTTACGTATGTGTGCGTTATCGTACCATTTGTTTTGTCAAAATATCATATAAGTAACTTAACTACGGCCTGTTACTTTAATATCATTGTTATTTACACTTTACCATAAAAATGACAGACTATTATGATAAAGGATAATTTAATAGTAGAATCATAATGTCCTTAATAATTTCTTACCCATTGTCTAGGAATAATGACCACCTCTACACATAATATCATTAAAGGTACATTTTCGAAATGAAAATGTTCTAAGTTACTTTATAAAGCGAGAGGCTCGCTTTTTGCGCTAACCGGATAACGGGTAAACAAGAAAAATGGTTTTCTAAATGAAGACAAAAGGGATTCCACTGGAAAATGTATAAAAAAAAACTGGAGTATAAAAGCGCGGGCCGTTGAAAAGTGACAAAAATGATATTTGACAACGCTCCGAGGTCTTCGGTTCGCGACTTTTCGCGATGGGAATGGATTTTTCAATTATTTTCTTTTTTAGAATGTTTCTGTACTCTATCTAACACACATTAGATTAGTCGGTTGTATATGTTATTTAGATAATTTTAGTGTGTTGCCAGATAATAGACATATCGGACCTCAAGAATTATAACTTTTTATTTGTCGTTATATAATAAACTAGCTGTGCTCGCGACTCCGTCCGCGTGGATCCTTTTTTCGAACTGACTACGCTATTGGCCTTATTGGAGGCCTCTACAGCTTCACCGGACTACCTTGGATCCTAATCTAACAATCAGTGATTAATAAAATCATCCGAATATATGAAGCCCATTTCCTTATCTACTTGTCTCTTGCACTTAAGCCGCGTCGTTGTTAAAATTACAATAACTTTTGATAGACTGAACCGATTTTAATGAAACAAAGACTAAGTTACTCCTGAGGATATGTTTCTTATATTTGAACGTAGTACTTTAGCAGTGATGCGTGTTCAATCAAACAGACATTTGTAAAAATGATTGAAATGTGTTTTATTACTTATTCTAAGACACCTGCAACGACTTCTTTCACAAAAAAAAAAGTATACACCATTAGATTTACATTCTTATTACATATAGATAGTGAACCGATTTTAATAAAACCAAGATTAAATGTTAGTCGAGGACATGCTTGCTTCTTGGTGAAAATTTAACGTGACCGCAGTACTTTAGCAGTGATTGATTGAAATGTATTTTATATATGTATTTTAACAGTGAAAATTATTAAAATGTATTTTATTACTTATTCCAAGACTGTAGTATTTTTTTCACAATCTAAATAGTACAGACACGTTAGATGTACATTCTTATTGTAAGTAAGTGTACTATCCAATAAAATTATAGCATACGTAACTCATTAAAGCATGAGGTATTTAATAAGCTCATATAACTATCTGTTCCCAGTTATTGTGTTTTATTTCAAACGAAATCGGTTCATAAATAATTTTATTTATTATTTTATTAATTTAATTAATATATATAGCACATTATTGTTAATATCAAAAATGTCTGGCAATAATAAATTCACGTTTTAGTAGCGTTTAAAAGTTAGTGAAAAACAAAACATTCTAAAATTATATAAAGTTCAATATTTTTGCCTGTAAAGGTTTACCGGCAGCCAATTCGCTGTCGAAACCGTTGCCTAGCTCTTAGACAAATAGTCACAGGCAAGTGACAGATGACACATGTTGCTCATATCTTTTTAATATTTATGTTTTTCTTTAATACAATGTAGTGTGAAAAAGTTTTAATACAAGTTGAAAATAGTTATTATGTCATTCAGTGTTTAATTTATCATTATTTATTTTATGAATATATTTTAACGTTTAAATTACAATTTAACTCTATCAACTTGATATTTTATAATGTAAACTATACTGAGCGTATAGTAAACGCCTACAAAAAAGGGAAAGGAACTACGTTCCAATTGGAGGTCCATGGACCTCTCAAGCTTTTTTTACATTATTGCCAATATACGTAGGTTAGTTTTTATTTTAATTGAACCCGGTAGATGGTGTTACGAACGGGTTGTAGGCTTATTGGGACAGAAGTTACTGGGACAACGTACTGGGACGACATTTATCGGCAATATATGTAGGTTATTTGTTATCTTAATTGGACCTGGTAGGTGATGCTGCGAACGGGTTCAAAGCATATTTTAAAATATTTCTCGCATACCAACTGGGTATATGTTTGAGTGAGTCCCTGGATAGTTGGGATTCACAATTTGAAACAGTAGGTATCGCTGCAATCGGGTTTTGAGATGTATTTAATTTTTTCGCGTTTAAAAGTACAATCGAAACCGGTAATAACCGATTTGGTGCAGACGAAGTCGCACGGGTCAGCTAGTTCGTAATAAACTTAGCAGCTTGCAACTTCAGTAACCTAGATACAAAGTTAGGCGTGACTTTTCTCTGAATACCGTGGGAAAACATATTTCCATATCAATAAAGGATTTGTCGGCACGACCGCGCTGAACACAGACCAAAAGCTAAATGACTGTAAGAATTTATCCGAGTTTCAATTTATTACCGAGAGATGGCGGTGAATGTATGAATGAATTGAAAGTTAGATTACACAATTTAAATTCCCCCTTCATGCAAAATAGGGACGGAAAGATGAGGTCTGGGGGGTGTGGAATACATTATACTCGGTAAAGGTGGAGGGGGGAAGGTTGAAATATTTACCTCGCGGGACTTTGGAAGTGTGTTCGTCGAAGCGTAGCGAAATCTTAATGGATTATGGTATGATTGGACCACTCGGTTTGCCCGATATTTTTAGCGGTTTCCTTGTTGTAAATTTGTTTCTATGGTATCAGAATGATCTCGTTGGGACATTTACCGTGCCCTTTCAAAACGTTTGGAACAATTAGCGAAAATTACCATTTTTTTCCATTGAATGTCTATGGTTAATCCGATTTGATACATTCTTTTTTTTTGGTTTAGTATCCGTTCGGTTCACGAATCGATTAGCGAGATGAATGTTTCCACTTTTCGATGGGTTCAACTTTCTGTTTTGTATTATTTATTCGAATGGGTTCGCGATGATATATTGAGTTTTGTTGGAGGTTTATTGCTTTGTGGGATTACGTATCGACTGTACGTTTATACGGAATATAAAATTATATTTAGACACGTAATACTGTATTTTTATTGGTTATGATTTTTTCTTGATATTCAGAAAGAAACTAACATGTATAAAATTTAACATTTACCAGCTCTATACCGTATCTGACTTAACATACACAATGATCGTAAATAAGCAACGTTCATAACTTTCTTTACGCATAAAATTAACAGATATGAAAATAACATAAAAATGCTTTGAAAGGCGTGTAATCCAAGATATAATTCCTAGAAGCTAGACGAGCTTTGACGGTAAACAGCGAAAAATCACACCCGTCGATTTAGAGAGCGGAGGCGCCCGTGTAGGGGGATATGTTAATGAAGTTAATTTTATAATAATCAGCACCGTGATTCATTGAGAAATTCGGATAACTGTTAGTTTATAGGCTATTCTTATAATTTTGTAAAGGTTTTGGTGATTGATTTAATATTATATTTCAATTATGAAAATTAATTTACCTATATGTATATCATAGTATCTAAATTCTATAATTTTACAAGCAACTGTAATTAGTATTAAATTCAATTTTTTAAATATTTGAGTCATTACATTTCAATTAGCTAATTTCAATAGATCATATAACATGTTTCATTTTATAAGATTTCCAGTTTATATATACCGCGAACGAAGTTCAAATTTTGCCGTCCATAGGCAATGGCGAAAGCGGGGTGGTAGGGTTTTAAAGCCTGACTAGGTCGCAACCACCATGTATATGGCGAAAAAGCCCGTCATAGTGATTCGCTTCTTCGGGTCGCGTTTCGGGATCAGCCTGTGCATATCCAGCTTTTCGCAGGCCGGCATGACAGCGGCGACCAGAGATGGCTAGTGTGTCACTCGGTGGTCGCCATTACTTTTGGATTGTACTGTGCTTACCATCAGGCACAGTGCAGTCATTTTGCCGTACTACAATAAAAATAAACTAAATAATAAAATTACGTTTTTTATCATATTTATGTTTTACATATATCGATGAGTATGCATTACTTAGCAATCTCCTTTTTCTTAGATCACAATGTGATTACCATCATCAAATTCAAATGAATTATTTCGCCACAAATTACCTTCAATATCTACTAATAATTTGCACCATTAAAGTTATAAAACCTGATGTTTGTAACGCCGTTTCGGTGTACAATCTATATACATATAATAAAAATGTAACTGACCGCTGTCTGTACATTAAGTATATATGAGAAAAACTATTATTAGGGGTCTTTATAAATGCAATAGAACCCAAAACAATGATTTTTAGAATTTTTGTCTGTTTGTCTGTTTATCTGTTTGTCTGTGCGTTTGTGCACGCTAATCTCAGAAACGCCTTATCCGATTTAGATGTGGTTTTCACTGATATATCGTGGTAAGGTTCACTTAACATTTAGTGTTTGTTTCATGTCAATCGGTTCGTAAATAAAAAAGTTATGCCAATTTAAAGAATCACGTCGAACATTTGTTAAACTATCTATCTATTGTTCTTTCTCTTTTCAGTAGCATTGACTGCAACTTTACTAAATTTCATTATAATAATAATGGTCTATATAAAATTATGATTACATAATAATAATAAATATAAGGTAAAAATGATCAGTTTCGGAAAATTAAAATAACCAATGTCAGTTGACCTCAGATCTATATGATCAATCATATGAAATTGGGTTCAGCTTAGGCTGGTGATGTAGGTTGTACACGTCTGCGCAGGTATATAAAGCGCGCCGAGAGCCGCGCCGCTGCTTCGTAGTCCGGTGAAGCTGTAAAGACCTTAACAGGTCAATAGCATAGTCAGTTCAAGAAAAAAAAAACGCGCCGCTGCTTACAGCATTCAATTATTCGCAGCAAACGCACGTATTCCGGAGGCGCATGGCGTAACAGTTGCATTCGATAACACTGACTGTTTGCATAGTTCATCTATTCTATCTATCTTCTTCTATATACATACATATAATAAAAATGAAGTGTGTGTATGTAATATCAAAATAAATTTTTTCACTGATTGGGTATGAAAGTATACACGCTTCTGATAACAAAAATGCAATTTTTAAAATTTTTGTCGGTCTGTCTGTCTGTCTGTTTGATCCGGGTAATCTTCGAAACGGCTGAACCGATTTTGTCGGGAATTTCACTGGCAGATAGAGAAAATTACAGCGCGTTACTTAGGCTACTTTAAATTAGACTATCTGTTAACCGCGGCTTCGTCTGCCATGCTATCTTCAAAACGATTCGATCGATCTTCAGATCACTTTCACTGGCAGATAGCTGATCTTATAAAAAGTAATTTAAGCAATTTTAGTTTATACTAGCTGTTAACCGTGGCTTCGCCCGCTGTGCTATCACCAAAACGGTTACATCGATTTTCACGGGACTTTCAATGGTAGATAACGAACCTAATAAAAAGTAATTGTGGTTATTCTATTTTAGGCTAGCTGTTACCCGCGACTTTGTCTGCATGAAATTTAGCAAGATTTCAACTTATTCTTTATTTTTAATGACAGAAATAATTATCGGCTTATTATTAACAATTCGACATTATAATTATTAATAACATTAATGATATAGAGGTCTTCCTAATAAGAGTATTACGTAAAGAGTTCCATAATACAATTTGTTGCGGAACAGACAAGCGTTTATTTTTTGTATAGTCACTAAATCTTAATTATAATAAGGGCAATGTATATTAAATGTAATGTAAATATAAATCTTTATAATAATATTTTTAGTTATTGTTTCAATAGTTCCTTATACAGTGTAAGTGAGCACTGAGGTAGTTATATGGTTGGTTATGGTTTCAAATATTATGCTGATGACAAACCTCATTTGGCACCCTCTTTGTATTTATATATCTAATGTACACGTTACATGTTACTTTTAGTTTTATTTAATACTAGCTGTACCCGCAGCTCCGCACGCGTTTTTTTAAATCGTATTAAAGAATTATAGAATTGTGAGACTATGTACAATTACAGAAACGCTCTTTAAATACAATTGTAAGTACGACGCGCACGCCACTAAAAGTAACATGTAACGTGTACATTAGATATATAAATACAAAGCTGAGAAAACTACTAGGTCAGCATAACTCTTTAGTGTTAAAGGTGAATACTTCAAGAAAAAAGGTCACTCTATGCCAGACATACTAAAACCGTTGTATAATCTTCATCACTAATAATTATTAAGAAGTTTAGTCACAGATATAAAGCCGAAATCCGGGTCTTTGTTTAATTTGACAGGTGCTAAACTATGACCATTGTCAATGGATTATTCATACGTGTATTGTTTAATTTGTGTTAATTCTCGCTAAACACTGACTAAGCTTTCTAAACCGCTGACTAAAGCTAATGGGACCTACATTCTAAATTTTAGATATTCACGACAACTCTTTTGTACCACACGTGTTTTTATAATAAGACATTTAAAAAAAGATCTACATACTCTGTATATATGACAGCCAGAAGAGATGGTAAATTTATCTGATTGCTGTGGTAACTGACAATATCTGCCAATAATTTCTACTAATTAAGGGCAAAAAACATTCTTATACTGATTTTAATCTCTTCAATACCTTCGCAAATATGACAACAATGTTTTTAAATAGGTAGATATGTAATGATGCCGATTGTAGACAATAATATAATTTTAATATATTTTTACTAGTTTCACTTAGTGCCTAACAATGCTGATGGTTGTACTTCGTTACTTATTGGACTAGGAAACGGCTGGATGTTTCTGGTCTAATTGTTTATTATTGTAAAATACAGTACACGTCCTAGAAGCTCCGAAAAGGCACCATTTATTCCGACTTAGCTGTCTAGTTCCATCATAACTTCACGTGATTTGTAATTATTAATATAATAGATAGTGTATGTCCATCTGTAATAGTGTATCTTTTAAATAGTAAAATAATTTATCAAATCGATGCAGTGGTTCTGGAGTTTACTTTCCTCATATCAACACACGTACAAAACCCACTTCCTGTCTTCCACATATTAGTATACATTTATTTAACACCTCGGCTGACTTTTTAAATATCTAAGATTTTTTTAAATTGTAATTTTCACTAATATTTTTTTATTGTTCAAGCTCTTCTAATTCTGTAACAAATCCGGTGTTGAGCAGTGCATCATAAGATCTACATTCGTTTGTAAAGATCTTAAATCCTTATGGTTTACGACAATCTAGTTAATAAAGAATCATATAAACTCACCTGAACTCCGTGCTTCAGTGAACAACCTCGCATCAAGAAACACCATCACTAATAGAAACAGCATTGTTTTTAACCTACTACAGCACCTCACTCCGCACTTAACACTACGTCTCACTTTATTTACACTTATGTCTTTGTTTTCGTTAGTGTCAGCCTCCCCTCTATCTTCGAGTAAAGCTTTGAGATCTTCCAGGCCAGTCCTATCATTGGACACGGCCATTTCTAACGGGTCTAAAGGTTGTCCGGTCATGTTTGGATTCCTGATCTAGTTGTGGTCAAATTTGGCCACCAGCGCCATCATTTGGTTGCATCTGTAACAAAATAAATAATTTTAAATATTAACAATTGAATTTTCAGCGCGTAACGTGGGCTATACTTTATTGAAGTGAAATTCTGATCTGAAACAACTTTGTGTGACGAAAAGTAGTCAACACTGTGTCGGGTAGAGTTTTTAAGACACCGGGTCTCGTCGGATCAACGTAGTCAAGCAACGTCGGGCGCGGTATTTAAATAGGTGAGCGCCTGGGAACACCGTGTGACGTTGATTTTTTGTTGTTATTTTTTTTTAATTAAAATGTTTACCTCTGTTATAATGTTTTAAAATCTATATGAACGAATATGGTAATATATTTATAGAGAAGCATGCGAAATCACTTATATATTGAAAACGTATTGTAGTAATTATACGTACCTACTATAAATACTCAATACATATAAATAAAACTGAATTGTCTGTTATCTGATGCACTTAATCTCCAAAACGGCTGAATTAAATTTACCTAGACTTATAAAAGTAAAAGTACGTATTTACTATGCTAAAATGTGTAAAAGTATTATAGAATTAAATAAAGGTGGATAAAAAAATAAAAAGCTACACAATTAATTTATATTTAAAGATTAGCTAAACTTAAACATTCGTAAAGTATAAGAATCGCACCTCCTTCCAATGATTTTTGAAGTTATACTTCTTTTGGCGCGTTAGGGAAAAATGATGAGAGTAAATTTTTACGATGCGCGCGCACACCGTCACGAAAAACCGACACCCTGAAGTTAGCTATAATCAATATTTTATTTCTTTGTATTAAAACTTTCAATGTATTAAATACCTTTTTTCTATTGTTAGTGTCGTTTTTTCTACAAACGTAGAATAAAGAAAAGATAAAAAATTATAAATGATTTTTATCTTTTTACACCAACGAAGTATAACTTCTAACGCGTGTACATAAGTACACACACACAGTTTTTTATTTGTTTTTTATTATTATAAAGGTTGTACCCAAATATCGTCAATAAACAATATTTACCAACAGTTCTATATCAGGACAGTAGAAAAAGTAAAAAAATCATAATAACGCTATAACTCGCCGCAACTCGACACAAAAACCTCAAACGAGAGTCGCAAACCGGTCACCGATAAATTAATCATTTCGCAAAAAAAATGTATATAAAACTAGACAACATATTGGCAAGAAAATAAGCGCAAAACACGAACGTTGTTGGCAATCTAATAAGCAATTCATCAAGAGATGTGACAGAGTGTGTTATCGTACGGTGTTAGGTCTGGGCGGGAGAGAGGTGGTCCACGGGTGATGGGGGTATGCATTGAAGACACCTGCGTCCCACTGACGTAGATAAAGAGGGAGTAAGACGAAGTTCTTTCTTAGAGATGGGGCTTAACGAGTGGTCTAGACTGGTAATGAGGTTTTGTTTTTAACTCGTTCATTTTTTTATCGGTTTTTTTTACATCGTCCAATTTAAAGGTATCGCTAACGAGGGTAGGTCAATGTAATTGAAAGATATTATTTAAAATGCTTTATGAAATAAAATCCAATTCTTGAAACTTTGTATATTTGAAAATCACTGGAATAAATTGCGATGAATAAGTTTGAATAGTAATTTTAATGAACTAAGTAATATCATACAACGAATTCTCTTTAACTATGTTACTGTATTATTTGCATCAAAGAGAAAAATCAAGAAAATAAATAAATGCTACGAAGATTGCGTGACTAAAACTTAAACTCGTAAACTGTATTAGTAACGTTGCTTGAAACAAGACCATCTATTTTAAGTGATATTCCGTCAACATCTATAAAAAAAAATGAAAATATTACACTAATTAGAAAACTGCAGTCCGCGTCTACCGTTTTGATCTTTCTGAATATAAATGGGCAGAACACAGATTAATTTATAAATGCGTATTATATATATAAAATCAAAATAACTTAAGGATAATAAATGCCAATTTTAGACACCTGCAATAATATTTTAATTTTGTTCTTTGTATTCTCTTGATTTTACGATGCGTAAGCCCGACTATAGACTAATATAAGATATACAGACAGATATAAGACTATATTAATAGCGGCCGTAACATCGACAAGGACTGTACTCCTTCAACTATAATGGACATGTATGAAATTTTTATACCACCCCAGAGCATAGCTTACATTTGTTCTGTCTCCAAAAAATTGTGTAAAAGTTAAATAAATGAATAATGCATTTCGTTAATTATATATATATAATATCGTTAATTATATATTAATTTAAAACAAATACATGTTCCAAGTATACATTTCTCACTAGTATAAGATTTAGGTATCGTTTTTAAAAGTTTATTGTTTGTCGTTCATATTATTGTATTCACGAAGTTGAACTTCTCTAAAGCCTTTTTATTCCATTACACTGATCTTATATAAATTGGTAGTTTTGTGAAGCAATCGAACAATCGAGAATGCATCAGCAAAGTGCTCAGGTGCAACAATGTAACGTGTAAAGCTGCATCATTAATCTTCCGTTCCACACTTATCCCACACGCGACGAAGTGCATGCAACGTTAGTTTTTATAGTAAACCTAAAATCCGTCTACATAATCTTTCTAAATAAGGAATTTAATAATTTAGCGCAGATAGGATACACTTTTGTACAGTGTTTGTATATAAATTAAGCTAATTCTAATTGATAATAGCATAACAGTAATCCTTAACATTACATAGTATAAAACAAAGTCCCGTGTCTGTCTGTCTGTTTGCGATAAACTGAGAAATTACTGAACGGATTTTCATGCGGGTTTTCACCAGTGGATAATCTGATACATGAGGAAGGTTTTGGTATATAATTTGTCAAGGATTTTTTTTATAATCAAGGCGGGACAACGTCACCCGGGCACGCTAGTTAATATTATAAATGCGAAAATGAGTTTCTCTGTTTGTCAGGCTATCACACTTTAACCACTCAACCGAACATCATGAAATTTTGCCAACACGTTGTCAGGGGTACTGGAAAAGACATTGGTTACTTTTCATAGAGAAAAAAATGTACTGTTCCCGAAGGATATGTGAAACGTACAATAAGGCGAGCGATAGAGCAAAAGCTACTATTAACTAACGTAAGCATGGATAGTGACAAAAATCAACAATAATTCCCCTTATAAGATACTACTAGCTTCTGCCCGCGACTTCGTCCGCGTGGTATAGTCACTTTGAGCTAACGCTAACTTTAACTCGCGACTTCGTTTACGTAGAAGGTGAAAATATTTACGTTACGTACTTTAACACCCGATTTTTAAATATTCTTCATTGATGCTCCGTTCCTATTGATCTTAGCGTGATGATATATAGCCTATAACCTACCTCGATAAATGATCTATTTAACACTGAAAGAATTTTTCAAATCGGACCCGTAGTTCCTGAGATTAACGCGTTCAAGCAAACAAACTCTTCAGCATAATAATATTAAGTATAGATTGCACTGTTTATTGGACAAATAACACTCTGTTGAGAGACTGACTAATACTTTACACTTAAATATTATTATTGCTTAGTTCTTACATTACATTTCACTGTAAAGGTGTGCATAAGATTATTAAAATGCAGCGGGTCAGGTGGACCAATCTAAAGTCTGAAGCTGCACCATTAATTTCACAACTTGTCCCTATTCCTCACATTGGACAGAGGTACCGACGGCAACCTGTATAAGGCCACTTTAAAAGTATTTTTCAGACCGACGTGAACTGAAATATCATTTGTCTATTTCTAAAACACTCTAAAGCAGTACTTTAATCCAACGATAATACATACGTTACATTACGTAAACCTGTTACATGTTTTGAAAAGGAATTCGAATTTGAATATTTTATGGCTGTAACTAAAAATTGCAAGGAAATATATCTCAATCTAGATTGTGGACGCTTAGAACAATAACAAAAAATACGAAAAATGTGTTTTTTATATCTTATCTATATCAAAAAATTGGTTTCTATATCAAAACTTCGCTCGTAGTAATATGGATTTGATCTATTCTTCGAGAATAGTAGTTTTTTTTCTAGATGAAAGGTATCATTTATATCCTTGCCCCAGACAATGTGATTATAGATTGAGTAGTTAAGGTATGAAAGCGTAACAAACAAAAAAACTCACTTTCGCATTTATAAAATTAGTTGGGACTATGCTACAATGACATTAAATTTAGAAAGGGTTAATTTTATTATCCATTGAAAGTTATACAGGCTGAAAGTTTAGACAGTAGCAATATTTATGGAGGGTAGCCTGCATTGCCCTCGTTTTTCGTTCTAAATAAATTTAAAAAATTGGTGCTTAATATATGACCTAATTATCTAAAAAAATACAAGAATATACGCAATCCTCTACGCGTCTCTATGTTAATGCACAGTGTCAATGACCGTCGGGTGAAGTGAAAGTGAACGTGGGATGGCACGAACAAAATAAAAGGGTTAATTGTACGTTTTATTATCGAAGCTTATTAACTCCGGGTCGCCCTTTGCAGCTTTCGGCATCGGTCATTGCACTTAGGTTTATTACATTTGTGTTTATACTTTTGAAAGTTTTAATATTTGTTTTGATATTACTATTTTATATATTAAATGTGATCATGAACCATAATCTCTTAGAATATTGTAAGCGATTAACCTAATACCTGCTATTTTTTTTTTCTTTAAACTATAATCGCAGTGCATATCTATTCGAAGTTAGTAACGTATAGTCTCTGAACGGGAATTTCATTTAAACCAACTTAAGAGACATCGAGTTTCGTGGCAAGTATTTTACCGATCTAAATGCTACACAATAGTCTTAAAAAGAGGGCCCCCAAAAGAGAGAATGCGCAAAAAGGTTTAATAAAATAAATATTATTATAATCCGCCAATAAGTAAATTGGCCTATTATCAGATATCCGATGCCCGATTCCGAATAAAAGGAGAGACTACGTAAATAGCTGAGGACATAATGCTCACGTCTCGACGATATTTCCTATAGTTAACGATGAAATTTCACTGGGGCCGGTAAGATCGTAACTGAAAATTGTTTCAGCCCCAGGGGATATTTGAAGTTGGTCCGCTTGCCCTCTCTGAGATATTTTGCAGGTGTCATGACTTATGGGACTATTGCATTCACGTACGTTCTTCCCAACGAATACGACACCTAAAAATATGGGTTTCTATTGACAATTTCTATAGGAAAATCATCTACGTATTTTGTATTTTCTGGACACTCTAAATTAAAAGGTTCGTTTAAGGATGTAAAACTTTTTAACCTCCCCTTTTGAAAAATGTAAGTTAGTGATATATTCTGTTTCGTCAATATTTATTTCTTTTAAAGTCACATTTCTTACTAAAAGTTACCCGTGAAGTTATCGTCGTTTATTAATTTTACAATATATTTTTTATGTATTAAGGAAAAAATATGGCATCACATCGCTTGGCCCTCTTTTTCCACGGCAAGCAAATACACGTTGCTAAATGCATGTGGCTTATAAAAATCATAGTTTCTTAAAATTGTAATAATATTTTGTTAAATGAAGCTATCGTGATAGTCTTTTTTATATAAGGATACAGTAAACACTGAAAAACAAAGAAAACATTGAGGCAGCCATAAGAACTGCCGACAGAACTGAAAACTCAAAACGAAATGACTGTGTTCTCTTTTTAATGTTGAAATAAATTATAGTGTGAATTATTTAAATTTCATAATTTTTTTTTTTGAAATTATTAATATTAGTCTGGTTTTCATGTCTATTGACATACGGAACAATAATTATATACATTCTTATAAAGTTTATTAACCAATCAAACCTATGATAAGCTGCAAAAGTATCAATCGCGCAAGCGCATTACCCTGGATCACGTTTACTAGTATGTTATTACGCGAAAGTATAAGTTAACTCCTGCCAAAAATACCACTCGACGCGCCTAAAGAAGTTGTCACTTCAAAAAACTTTGAAATCGAAATTTATTCAGTAGTATTTGTGACGCGTGCACAACTGCAGAAATCTCTCATTTCATTCATATAGATTATATATTTTTTTTTAAACTGTAAGTTATAATATAGTACTCAAACCGTACTCCAATTTAAATTTCAACCATGCTTTGTAACAAACCGAAATATTTTTTTATTAATGTCTAAAGATAAAGGCGATGAGGAGAAATATAAACATTCATTTATCCTAACAATCCAAAGGTCTACTCTCGACCCCCGGGAGCACAGGTGCTGGACCCCGTCCCCCGTCGCCCCCTCAGACCTCATTCCATGACGTGACGGATTGTTTGTTTTGCCGGGTGTGTAGTTTGTTTTGTTGTCAAATTTGCAGTCGCAGTTGCAAGTGCCGCTAAATTGTATTCGGATGGTACTTTTATTTCATGACATTTGCACTTTCAAAATAATCTGTTTCGCTTTCATAAATCGGATCGGTGAATATACGATTAGAAGTTATTCATTTTAAGTATTAGAATAAACAGTAATAATAAAACATAAAAGAGAACGTTCCTTAAATAAAATATATTATTAGTATATAGTGATTATAATTTATATAATCCGATTCATTGTATTCGATTACAAATATGTTCACAATAATACAGATACGCTATATAGAAGTTTTATATCGTCATTAGATCTACACTTATGAGGGAAAGTCAAAATCTATATATATAATAAGAATGTAAATCTGACGTGTTTGTACTTTTTCGATTATCATAAAAAAAAAAGTTCCAGGTGTCTAGGAATAAATAATAGAATACATTTCTATCATTTTTAGATTTGTCTGTCTATTTGTATGAACACGCATCACTGCTAAAGTACTGGGTTCACAATAAAACTTCAAGTAAATCATAAAACATATCCCCAGGAGTAACTTAGTCTTTATTTCATCAAAATCGGTCCACACTATCAGAAGTTATTGTAATTTTAATGACGACGGGGCGTAAGTACGAGAAAATTACATAAATAAATGGACTTAATACATTGAAATGACTTTATTAATCACTGTTTTTTAAATATGGTTCCACGCGGACGAAGTCGCAGGCACAGCTAGAATATCATATTATCACTAAACAAACATACTAACTAAACTGGTTTATATATTTTGAACGATTTATATATGAACTTTGCGGATACGATGAAAAGATATTCCAATATTATAAATTAAAACGTTCGTTCGTTATTTGTTTGTCACCCTTGCATACACGTTAAAGACGAGTTCATAAAATAAGAACGAACGAAAAAAACCGCGTACAATGTCCAGTTTATTATAAATTAAGTCATACATTTTTTAAGATCCAACAAACTGATTTGACGCATTATGTAAATGTTAATTAGAAAACAGAAAATACATTGATATTAAAGCGATGTACATTCATATTTTACTTAATTTTGTAAAAACTCTGTGCTGAATACATTCACTTATAAGTAAAATATACTTTATCCCTTCATCAATCGCTGATAAGTGATACTGATAGTTGGAAATGTTGGAATAGTTGGCGTAACTCTTTAAAAGGGATCGTTAGTTACGTCCAATCTAAATTTAGAAATGGCGGTGCGGAATGGTCTGCTCATTCCTAGTTACAGTGCGGTATAAGTAAAAAGCGGAAGCGAAAATATGTTTATATAATTCAATTATTTGTATAAACGAAACTAGAAAAAAAAATCTCAAATAAGAAACATACCCATAGGTAAAGTTCAAGTTTTAGTTGGTTTCGTTACAACTTCAAGGTTCGCCATTAGTTAAGTTTCAGCTCTGACAAACAAGACGATAGAGCATACACTATCCATGCTAACTTGGTAGTAAGTTTTTGGCAGGATTTTGGCCTGTCATGTGGTGACTTTTATATTTTATTTATAATCTTGTGTATTTGACTTTGTATTTTGTAAAATTGGTGGCATTTTACGCAATACAGTTCGATTGTTGTGCCTAAGTGAAGTGGATGAAAATTAATACCGCGGAGCTTGAATTTCGAGATGCCACAAAAACGTTCTGGAAAGTTCTAATAAGTGGGCCACAATCTTGGCAGAACATTAAAATTATCGCAAGACACTTGTAATGTTACCAACATGGCAGTAATAATCTAGAAGATTGGTTGCCAAATAATAAAAAGTAAGTAATTATTAAGGATAATAAGATGAAGTTGAGAGCTTCGAATTGTAATCTATAGTAAACACGGGAAAAATATAAACTACACGAGAATCTACTATTAACTTTGGTATTTCAAGCGGTCAAAATACATTTTGGTGATAAATGCGACTACGATACTATGCGATACTGGCAAATTATTGGAAAAAAGTATTACATTTATTTGTGCTAAAATGTAGGTAAGTGTAACGAAATATCTTCTAGGGATTTCATATAAAAAGATCAATATAATATATGATAAAAAGATTATTATAACTTTTAAACACGTTACAGTATTTTTAAATAAGAAATATTTATTAAAACACAAAAAATATTTCGGCTGGACTAAAATTGCAAAATGGTTTTTGTATTGAACCCTACTTAATAACAGTTTAAGAGGAGTTGAATGACTTTGACTGTGATTATACTCATTGAATTCAGGAGTTTATCTCATTAGCAGCCTCTTGTAACTTGTCGCTAATAATTAAATATATATATTTGTTATTATATTATTATAAGGATATATATTATGTTATTTTACTAGAATACATACAGAGCTTACTGTGAATATTTCTCGGACGAATTATATATACATTTCCGCTTTTCTCTTATACCTTAGATCATCGTAAACGCTAGTTTGCGTTACGTCAGAAGGCAGGGTTAAAATTTCATGGCCATAAACGGTTCTTGGCTGTCACAAGTTCTATAATGTTTACAGGGACTTACGCTATAAGTTACAACTACTTTTTCTTATTATTATCGCACTGAATTCACATGAATTTTAATATAGTTTATTCAACTTCGTTTCTATAATTTAAAAAGGTGTAAAATAGTAGTATGGTTACACTAGTTTCTTAAATTAGGTAGTGAATCAAGTTAAGTCATCATTAATCGAATACTGACATTTGAATTCCTTGATTAATTCGCTGGTTATTTATTATATTTTAATTTTAACTTATAAATAGCGGTGTTATTGATCATGAAGCTAACGCTAATTAATTAATCATAACTAATATTACAAATACTTTTGAATACTCAACCGATCATAGTGCAATTTTGCATAAAAGTTGTCCGGTGTACAGAAAAAGACATAGGATAACTTCCATACAAAAAGGTACTGTTCTCTAGACTTAGATCAAATATACTTTAACGCAAGCGATACCGCGTGCATAATAACCTATTAAAGATTATAAATATTAAAATTCATGTTGCAAATAAAGTTAACAAGTTATCTGTTAAGTAACTGTAATTTGTATCGACGACAGTACTTTATATACTTTCAGATAATAAATAAATAAATGGGGGTAGAGCCACGCTGAAACCATTACTGGGTCCAGCATGAATGGGTCGGCTCGTCCGGGGTAGTACCACCCTCTCATAGAAAACCGACGTGAAGTAACAGTGCTTCCATTGTTGCGTTTCGTTCGGTCATTGAGAGCGCCGGAGGCCCACCTGCCCTCCCCTCTCCTCTCCTCTTTCTCTCTCCCCTAATCCTTCCCCCCAAAGGGTGGCAACGCACTTGCGACTGCTCTGATGTTGTTAGTGTCCATGGACGGTGGTGATCACTTAACTCAGGTGACCCACCTGTTGGTTTGCCACCTAAGACATAAAAAAAGATAAAATAGTAATAATATCATAATGTAACATAGTAATAGTTTATATATAACAGTTAAGTAGTGGTCATATTAAATAAAGAAGAATAAAACTCAGTAATTACTGTATAAAAGAACAGACATTGCCATATCCATTAAGCAGTAACCATTTATGAAAAGCATTAATATGAAGCCAAACTAAATAAGGCATCATATCGTATAAGTAAAGGTTTGTTTGTCCGTACTTATTAGTTGGTATCTCAGATGAACGACCTCCAACATAATCGGTTTTTATAAATTACTTTCCAGCTTATGAGATAGTATTATAGATGTAATACATCGCATGGTAAGCTAATTATATTGTATTTAATAATTCAAATATATTAACAAATATCACATGTCATTTGACTCAATTAATTTTGATAAGTGTAAGTTATTATACATAGTATTATGGTTGTTTCATAAATTTGAAGCATATTTTCTTTTTTTTATATCCATAATACTACTTTTTTTCAAATCATTGTTTTATTTTTGGTTGCGAAATCTAATTTACTTTTAAATACTATACAAAGACCAAAAATTAAAAGGATTATATGCTTTGAATATCGCCTTTATTTTCAATTCTATATAAATAAAATTATAGGGTATGTCGTTGTGTGCGCATCACGTAAAAAATACTGGATAGATTATACACTTATTTGTTATCGAAAATATATATTACGATATCTCTATTTAATATAAAGTTATTAGAGTTTTAAGAAACTATGATTTTATAAGCACTACGCATTCAGCGACATATGAAGTGGGGCAAGCGGTGTGGTACGCACACGCGGAAGAGAGGAAGTAAGAGATTAAATTGTTTACAAAGAAATCTTGTACGGAAAGTATATTTTTAATTATTTTTTTTACGTTCTTCTCCTCTGCACATACAATATGTCGTTAAGATATTAAAGAACGCAGATTAAAGCCTCAGGTATCAGTTAGTTATAAATATAATCTACTGCATTGGTTACTGATAATCTATTACACTAAATAAATAAAGACTCACATTCAACGAATAACGTTTCTAACTTAAATCTATTATAACTTTAACCACAATATTTTGAAATAAGTCAACGAGTAATTTGCCCGTACTATTGTGCCCGAAGTGAATTTGCCGAATATATCCGGCACGGCGTCAAGCGTTCAAATCGTTGCATTATGCGGTTGTGCGGCTTAGTTCCTGATTTTCCTGATTCGCATCTAAATCCTGATAAGCATCTAGATGCTAAACCATTTCCCGCTTGAACTAGACTACACCACATGGTTCGAGATGTTTAAAAGATGGATAAGACATTATTTAAACAATAAAAAGAGTTATATTTGTTATGTCTCTTCACACAATCTTACTTTTAAATAAATGGTAATAACATGCTAAACCCAGAAAGACCAATACGGTGTTATTACAAAAAAAGTTAAATACGTATTGAACCCTGGCTTTAAAAAGGTATCATATTAAACGCACCGCGGTCGCTGATTGTTCGCCATCTTGCTCTTTTGTCTCGCTTTGGTTACGTTAGGTTAGACTTGTGAAAAAGGATAACGCGAACTTGTCTCGGGCGAGCGCGGTGCATTTACTAGGAAACTTTTTTAAACCAAGTATTTAATATGTTTTTTACTTTTTTGTAATAACACGGATAAAGTTTTAGTGAGTTATTTTATTGAAATATATAATTAGTTGCAAAATTAATTATGGTCAACCCTCTTTTTAAATGTTGAACCTTATTTATTAATATTATTGTGATGTGTATCGTGATAAGAAATTGAAAAGAGGGTATTAAAATTTCATGTCATCTGATAATTGTCTTAATATGCATCTGCATATTATGTATTAATATATAAAATGAAAAGATGGATAAATATAGAAAAATATATGTCATATTAAATTCAGGTGAACACATAGATAAATTTCCAACAAGGAATACAAAAAAATATAATAAAATACAAACGATAAATAAATATATCTTGGGAATTAATGAACGTGGAAAATTATTTACCGTTATGCAATCGTCAAAAAAGAAAGGGCTAGACCGTTCGGTTTCAATAAATCAAAATCAAAAAACATATATCGAATTAGTTATTTATATAAAATATCTTTAAAGTTTCACCAGAATCTAATATCTGGTACAAAAATTCTGTCACAAATAAAATATTTTGGTTGTAATGCAGTAATGATCCTGTGCGATGAGTACTTAACAATCTTGAATCTCAACAAAACTATTCGCACATACATAATTCCTCAAAAGAGTAAGCGAGATGGATATACTTTATTTACTTCATCTTTACAGATAATATTATTTTTAAAAAACACATAAATATTAAAAAAAAAGTAAAGTAATTGTATAACACGTTTATAATTTAAATTTAATACATCACAAAATTTCTTATTCCACGTTCATATTCGTTCGTACTAACACCAACCGTTCTTTACCGTACATAATAAATACAGTAAAATAATAAATCTTAATTTAAGTCAAACAACTTAAATAAATCTATCAGTGTCAATTTAGAATTTAACAGATAGCAGCGAATGCCGCATTCATCGTATCTTAACGTTTGGCACAATTTGCTGAATGCATTTCCAACTAAATCGTCGTTCAACTATTGAGGGAGACGTGAAATTTTCATACCCTAAGTGCCTATTCGTATGGTGTCTCGTTAAGGAAATACTTTAGTAACCTTTGTGTGCCATCAATTCAAAGTGGGGTGATATTTTAGATACATTTTCCTTGTCTATTGACACTTTTAGCCGTGAAATACATTTATTATCAACTGTAATCACATCTATACATATAAGAATCTAAATCTAACGTGTCTGTACTTATTTGATTTTTGTGAAAAGAATTGTTACAGTTGTTTTAAAATAACTAATATAATACATTTCAATCACCTGTCTATCTGTTTGTTTGATTTTTTGTTGATTTGTTTGTTTGTTTGTCTGTCTATCTGTTTGTTCACGGTAAAACCTCAGGTGTAATTGTAGTCTTACTTTAATTAATATTGATTCTGTCTATCAAAAGTTATTGTATTTTTAATGACGACGCGACTTAAATACGAGAGAAAAGTAGATAAATAAATTAACTTAATACATTCAGATAATTTTATGTCACTGTTGTTTTACATTGGGTGGTATGCGGTGGAGTCGCGAGCACAGCTAGTTTGCATGTAATTTTATAAATGTATTCATTGATTCGATATAAAAAATTATATTAATATATAAAATTAATTTTATTCTAGATATTGGGATCTGTTTTTCCTTTTGGTGAGTAAGGGGGGATGATATTTTTTTTTCTTGAACTGTCTACGCTATTGACCTAGCATGGTCTTAACAGCTTCACTGGACTACCATATATATATGGACGGCAAAATTTGAACTACATTCCCAATGTATAAAAACTGGAACTCTTAAAAAAATTAAACACGTTATATGAACGATTAAAACTGGCTTTAACTCATTTTGAAATTTAAGGACACAAATGTCTTAATTTTATAAATTGTATGCTTTTCGTTTTGTCTGCAATCGAACGTGAGACTGCAAGTTCACGAAAGTTCGATTCAATTCGGTTATCGTAGTAACTATAATTATAATTATTTAGATTTCCTTAAAACAAAGAAACATTGATTAAACAACACAAGTCAGACATAATATATTAAAGAAACATAAGTAGCTATAACACATTTGACACCCTATTAGCACTTTAACCCTGTCATTAAATATCGCAAACGAAGTGGAGAACTACCAAACGAAAGCAGGACTCATTACCCACTGAAAAGTAAAACGTTTTGATGGAAATACGCGGGTAAAAACGAGAATAATTCCCCAGGCTACTGTTAGTTGAGCTTGATTAATAGTGGCTCTATCTGTGTTATGTGAAACGAATGTGTTGCATTGAGAAATGTACGCAGATGGTGTAATTTAATGGTACATGATTACAATAAACTCAGGAGTTTTTATACCGACTTCAACTTCTTAATTCAGTCGTATGTTTTTTAAAATGTTTGTTACCTCAGAAATGTCTTATTTGTAAAACGATTTGGAATTTTATTGGAAAGAGAATATCTTCAAGGGGATTTTAATTTCATTAGGTTTGAACCTTGTGTTAAGAAAATACACCAAGGAACTTCTAAAAATGAAATGTATAATGATTGTATTAGTTGGCTTATAATAATCCAAAAGTAGTAAGGTATTATGTTTGATTGAACTATGTCCAAGGACGTAATATTTTATTGAGTTAAGTGTTTTGAATTCGCTTTTTTTCCTATATAATAAAATAATTATTACATTCTCATTCAATAGAGTCTACATCCGTCTACCGGGTAATGTGCAGTAATAAGTAGTAAGAAATCAAAATTTGCTTGTTCGCGACTGCCATAAAATCAAAATCATGAATACTTTTTTTTTTCTTCGCACTGACTACGCTATTGACCAAGCGAGGTCTTAACAGCTTCACTGAACTACTAAGGTGAGCGCTTAAGGCACTCAGCCGATTTTATTTTGACAACTAGCTCAAGGGTGCGCGGCATACCTCGGCTTTGCTTGTTGCCCGATACATGCAATTCGCGACCTATCTGAGCTAACCTAAGCTAAGCTAACTATTCATACATATATGAGTTGTTGAAACATATGTGTACCAAGCATACATAACTCAATAACCCTTATATATATTTCGTATCGGATAATATTCTAAACTATTTTAGTTTGATAAGGGAAAAAATAAAACCCTTCCACTTTATTTCAACCAATACTTTATTTCATTTAGGCCCCAAAAAGGCTTATGAACGTCTCAACTATCACTCGTTTGGTAAACAATTAAGCCGTCGAGAAGAAACGGCAAAAAAACTAGACCTGGTTTATCTTTTCATTGTACATTTTTTGTGGATACATAGAGAGAGGTTTTGATTCCAGATGATTCGAGATATCACCATCGTTCACATATTGATCTACCCTATAAAATAACCTTTATACATCAAAACCCGCTTGAGATGATTCTTGAACCCACTGTCCGTCAAATGGATAATATAATATATACTTTGGGACTACTAGCCTTACTGAGTCTGCAACACGGGAAGACAAATTTTATCAATGTTTTGACTTTCATCTCTCCTCATGAGATACCTATACCATGCTAACCTTTTTTTGAACTTCCTCTGATATACTCGTTTCTAAACTTATCCATTCTGGTTACACCAGAGATATATTTTAACATTCGCATCTCTGCCACATGTATTCATCTCTCATCTCTCTCTTTCGTAGCCCAGACATTCGGAGCCATACGTCACGGTCTTGAGAATTTAAATATCTGCTAAAAATTTTTTCTCGAAATGACTACGCTATTGACCTAGCAATGCCTTACTGCTAAGGCGAGCGCTTAAGGCACTTAGCTGATTTTATTTTTTTGCAACTAGCTCCAGGGTGCACGGCACACCTCGGCTTGGGCTATTTACCTAGTTCATGCAATTCACGACCTAACTCAGCTAACCTGAGCTAAGCTACATATTCATAGTTATATGAGTTATTGAAACATATATGTGTACCAAGAATACATACCTCAATAACTCTTACACGTAGTTCGTGTCCGATAATTCCAATAATCATGTATTCTCAAAATATCACTTCTGTTATATTATAATACTAACGAAATAGAAATTGGTCTAATACAGAAATGGGGAAAAAATGGAAAAAATATAATAAAGTCCAATAGAGGGACAAAAATCTCCTTACCTCTAATGCTTACTTATAAAATATTTGAAATGTCTTGCGAAAAACGGAAATAAATAAAATACATATATTTTCTACGACATGTGAATGTTCTGGATGGCCGGGATATATATTTGAACCATTACCACTGTTTATTCTTTTTTTGGTATGACAAAACTCTCACTCATTTCGATTTAAAAAACAATCTCTTATATTTTTATTAGAGGTCAATAACAAAGGCTGTCAGACCAAACATTAACTCTATACAGATATATAAAATTAAAATGTTTGTTATTTGTCGGTATTACATAAGTTATATATAATTACTCTTTGCCAATAGGATTAAATAGTAAGAACGAACTCGTGATTACAACAAGATAACATAAAAACATCATAAAATAATAAAACTATTTTCATGTGAAGTCGCGGCTACCACCTAGTATTACATATAATTTACGTGAACTATAATTACTATTGATCATATCAATGGTTCTAAACTACAATTATATAAATCACGAACATAATCTCTTACTAACTTCATATTGTAATATTTTCTCTACTTAACCTGTATAGCATGATCGCAAACACAGTTTAATAAACCATGTATATTGTATATTCTATATATAAAACGGTACTGTACATTTTCTATTCTGTTTATTAATTTTATGTTTAGTATTTATTGATATAAATTGGAAATATTTTTATTTCCTACTGTTGAGGAATCAAAAGCTTTTATAAGTCTACTAGCGGGTCCGGCGGGCGTTATCTCGCCCTGATAGTGAAAAACCTTAACAAATTATATACCTAATCATTCCTCATGAATCACTGTATCCACTGGTGAAAACCGCATGTCAATACGTTGAATAGTTTTTAAGTTTATCGCGAACAGACAGACAGACAGACGCGGTAGGTGACTTTGTTTTATACTATGTAATGATAATGATTCGTCATTCTTCACGATCCTTACGTGTACTAATTTACAATATAATTTAGTCTTTGGCCAAATAACTTCAATGGTAAGACTTAATAACTTACTAAATTATTGTCGAATATCGGCCACTGGAAGACTATGAGTATACACGTCATTATTATCTAAGAATAGATATCACGAATAACAATCGAGTTGTGTTCGAGATTCTATAGTTGCCTTCATTCAATATGTATAAAGTCGCCACATCAAAAGGATATATCATTTTCTTTCGGGATCGAAAGTTTTTCAGGGCATTACGTATGTAAGCTGATACGCGGGGCCGGAATTCTAGTAAATGATTTCTGTGATGATACTACTTACGAATTACTTGTTATTGAAGATTTATTTTTATTTGTTTAAGTGGGTTTCTCATTTTCATTATAGGCTTTACGTCTGCCCTACATTTTGGCTTTTGTATTAAAGTTATGAAAGGTAACTTTTTAAAACAGATATTATAAAAATAATATCTCAAGGGACCATCTACAAAGGTTTCATTATAAAGTTATTACTGAATCTTGTACATTGAGCATAATGGTTACTCCTGTTTCTGGGTATTGAATATGGGTTATATAGGTTTATGGGGAATTTCTGGGTATATTTGTATGTGTGATAGTTGTTTTCTTACCATAACACTATCTGGGCTAAGTCTGAAATTAAACAGCCGAGTGTGAACGAGACAAAGTAACAGCTTTATGATTTACGTTATGGCAGAATTGTCTTTGATTGCAGTTTAAAAATTATATCTTAACTGAAAAATAATTTTATCTTATGGTTATAAAGACTGCCTAACATTTGGATTGGATATTTACTACACTTTTTCACTCTACTAGCTACAAATTTATAAACCACTAGCGGACCGGGCGGACGTTGTCATGCTTTGATCATTAAAAAAAACTAATATTCAACCGCAGCGCCACCTACCGGGACCAATTGTGAATCTAAATCATTCTCGGATCCACTGGCACACGCACACAAAATTTCATCAAAATCGGTCCAACCATTTAGGAGGAGTTCGGTGACATGCAGTACAGGGGAAATTTATATATAAAGATATACGTACTTATAAAACCTTTTCAATTTCAACAAAATCGCAGTAGACATGTATACTAATAAGACGAATTAAGCGTTTCAAGTGGCATTGATTCATATAAATATACTGTCATCCCCGATTCCACTAACTTTAAGTTTTTAATTTTCTTCCCTTAACAAGTTAAGTTTCTCTTAACACAGCTTAAACTAATTTTGTAAGAATTACGAACGTTGCTTAGAGAGCTTGGCTATATGGCAGTTCCACACGTAAAGATACCTCGACCTTTTTTACGTAGGTATTCACAGTTCGACCCGCACGCCCAACCTACTCTCGATGCCAAACACAACGTGTCACCCGTCTCCCGCACTATTATCTGGATTTATTTATTTATATTAACTTGGAGTTATTCTGACCTAGGCATTTTAATTGCGTTCCTTACTATATAGTATTATTAATCAATAAATAAATATGCTATAAAAAGTAAAAACATTTTTTAAATTCTGCTTGGTACTTTCAGATACTAGTGCCTTCATAAATATCTTGCGCTAGTATAGATATTCCAACCACGAGATATAACTTTAACAAGATATAATCAAAATATCGCTGATAAAAGGTTTTCTAAGAATACTTGTTCTCGGAAGATACCATCAAACGTTCTTAATAAAAACAAAGAGAAAAGGAAATTAAATGTCTTTCACATAAAATGACGTATACAAAGCACATATTCACATGAAATTGCTATTAAGCGTATCAATATTCATGACGCGGATGGTAGCGAAAACCACCCTTTACGACATGCCTCAAAGCGGAAAGCTTATGCGGACTCATCAAAGGGATTTTTGTCTCGAAAACGACGAAATTTGCCAACAATACCATTTCATTTCCTTGAGATAAAAGAAATAATTCAACTACGCTATTTTTCTTTTTACAAAATCTTCATTCGCAGACGTTGGAACAGTTTTATTTCGATATTCTAGAAACATCGTAGCTAGTTTGACAAAATAAAATTGACTATTACATTTGTAATGTTAGGGTATTAGGAGTTTCCGAGCCGAACCGACCCATCTCCAGGTGAGGCTGACGAGGGGAGACGACTGGTTGTGTACCCAGTAGTCTCTCTACAGTAGGACGAAGTGTAGTGCGTTCACTTTCAGGTTCGATCCCTGGTCGCCCCTACCATGCGGCGGACGGTACACCGTGGGGTTTTAGTCCGTGCGAGTCGGACATAACCCACTCTCTCCCCCGAGAGGGTGGCGTATCCATAAAGGATTTCCCCACGTAAATAAAAAAAGGGTATTAGGAGTTTATAATTAGTATTACAGTTAACCGCCAGATAGATTGTAATGACCAAACATGTGAACAATAGTCAGCTGTTGCTTTTGAGTATGAGCGCGAGAGCTTTATGCTTGCCTTTTAAAGTAAAATACCTTTCATTCAATAACTTTGTATCTTCAATTAAAATGAATGAATTATAGAATCAAGATATACGCACATACAAAAACATTAAAATTTGATATACAAAATTAATCCACAGAAGCAAACTGTCTATTTATTCTCTGTTATCTTCTTTATATATAAATTTCTTCTGTACCCTACGTGTGCATGTCACTGAACTCCTCCTAAACGGCTAGACCGATTTTGATTAAATTTTGTGTGAGTGTTCCAGTGGGTCCGAGAATCGTTTAGATATTTGATCAATTGGACCCGGTAAGTGATGCTGCGGTTGAATTTGCCGCCCGACCCGCTAGTATATCATACAATTACGTAATTATCAATAAACATACATCTTCTTATACATCCAAGATTTCCTATTTCCCAACAAAATAATGTAGTACCCAGTATCAAAGTTTGTATCACCAATACTTTTAAGTTAAAGGTAACTTCGTATAGGCGCATAAACCTCGAGGAAAGCGAACTTTACCTGAAGTAAATCCGAAATTACACTCAAACCTGTGCGTTAACGTCGCCGGTTCACATTATCATAAGTTGGAACGGTTTGAGCAGTTTTGAGCCTTTAATCCAGGGCTAAGCCGGGCTCAAGCGTTTGCCCTTACCTTGGAGACCCACAGGTCCCGGTCAATAAGGTTATCAATTTTACTTAAATTTCCTCATGCTTTATATCCATTAACCTCGAGTAACCATTAGATAATTATAAAATCAATACATTCGTCTCCATATTAGTAAAGCCTTCTGTGAATTTTATATTAATTGTTGCATGCCTTTTACGCATTTCTAACTAGAAGATAATTGTCAGTCCGCCATTTATGCTCATATTCCATGCACTCCATTGATATTGAATAGGGAATGTGAGGCAAAAGGCGACTTGACATTTATCCGTTCATTTAAAATCTATGACGTCATCGAGTGAGACTAGATGGCGGCGCATAACACATCTAGCCTCAGTTGAGAGACAGGGACATTAGGGAGCCAGATGTCTCGTATTAAACTGTTACACGGGGATACAGTCTAAAAACGTGTTATCCCTATATACAGGTAAATAGAAGCACATGAATGAGTAACACAAAAGGTGAATATTATAATTATTAACGAAAAATAACGTTTATTAACTTTATCCTTTGTATCGTAAGGCAACAAAGGGACACGAATCTTGAGTCAATAAGTTTATTTCAAAAATCGAAAGGCGGTGTAAAATAAAAATTCACGAATGCCAAAGGCATCCAAGGCTGTAACCGTCCATTGCATTGAACTAGGGGCGGAATACTATACGCATGCGTTATCGATAAAAAAAAGTTTAATAATATTTAAATAATTATGAAGTTACCTAAAAACACATTCACGTACAATATATATAAAGATATCAATACCCAATTAATCAGTTATAATAATTATTTGCATGAATTCTAAATTAAGTAATAACTTAGTAAGCACACTCGCTTTCACAAAACTAGAGCTAAAGGAGTAGGATAAGAAATGTTATGACTTATTTAAAAGGTATATAAAAAGATAAATTTTTTGAAAAGATTTTTATCTTGTTACGCCAAAGAGGTATAACTTCTAACGCGTGTACATAAGTATACACACACTTTTTTTTGCGTTAGACAACAGTCTTATCTGATTTTAAGTGATGGTATAGTCTAAGATCTAGTACGCTTAATTTAAAGAGGGACTGGTTTCCATGAGTAGCTACCAGAAAATACCTATAGATACTTCGTGAGAGATTTTTAAATTAAATACTGAAGCTAGTCAAGGCGCAATTAGATCATGTCCTACCATCATACTGTGAATCTTTATAGGTTTGCGAACTTCTTTTGATTACATCATTATTTATTAATTTACATCATAAATATTATGTTCACACAAATAGTTACATACAAATATACATTAGGAGCTATAGCTTTAAAACTATCACATATTTTTTTGTACATAAACTTTATTTCGCAATATTAATTAAAATGTCTTATATTTAAAACATCTTATAAATTTGTTTTGCACTTGAAAATATTGACGTTCTTACCAATTCCAAACAGGATAAGTCTAAACGCACCCGGCGCGACGAATTTCCATACGTATACAGAAGGAAATCCGACCAGAGTTATTGGCCATCCCTTGGGCCTTCAATATATTCGACTATTTTTATTTACTTGAAAGGAAAGCTTTCGCGCGTTGACTGCCGCGAACCGTCTCGCGAATGCAAAACGACCGCGGAATACGTTATTTCATGCCACATCTCTATTGCACGTGCCCTTTATTTCAAATTTCAATAGTAAAATATATATCTTCAAGTTTTGAGTCATGTTTTTGAACAATTAACAATCGTAAATAATTCTGATTTGTTATGATAGTATGTATATACCATTGACATATAAACCCAAGACACACAGTCTCGAATAAAAGTAGCGCTCAAAACTGTCCTGCAAAAACTCCCTAATATACATATTTGGTTATAGTTATGCGATAAACTTATGATAGTGCAAACTCAACCTTACCTGAATGATTTAAAGTTGTTTTTAAAAGGACATAAGCGACGTGTGACTATTCGAAATGAGTGCATAATCCAAAATTATGCTCTCATTTTTATGTGCCGGCTGTGAGGCGTTAAGTTTGCATCTTAGGTTTTTGTATATCAATGGTATATACCTAGATATTTAACTAAATCTCATCAAATAAACTTAAAATATATAGAATTAAAACACCAAAACCCTATTTTGTTTGTATAATTCCATAATTATATCTATGAAGCTTATAAAATGTAAAAAATTACGCCACGAAATTGTCAAACATTATATTTAAGTGGCAAACATTTAGATAACTTCCAGAATATTAATTGTACCCAGAAAAAAAATCGCGTTTTTAATTAATAAAAATGGCGACAGAAAGTGTCTGCAATACAAACATTACGCTCGGGCGCGGCCGATGAGCGTTGCTCTTTATGTACATATGCTAATGAGTGACAGCCCTGCGCGAATGGAATTGTCATGTTAGGGGTGTCATTATGTTATTCTGTTGTGAAGTTGTTGAAATGAGACGAGACTGTTGTTTTTGAATTTAAATTTTTAGTACATTTAAAAATGGCTTCTACGATATCACTTATATCTCTAGGTTATGAAAAATCCATACTGTTTATACGGGCAAAATATTACACTGCAAATGTGAAGATATATTGTAATATGTGTAACAATTAAATTGATTCAAAAGCATTTAATACAAATATCGGTAAGTCGAATAAAATTACAAATAAGATTTATCTTTATGTAATGTATCTTTCTCATCTCTTTTTCACTCAACTTATTAGGCTCATATACCTCTACTTATGGAAGATGTATTGTTACAATAAGAGTTTCATCTAGGACATCATTCTTCGGTATGACTTATACGTGAAACATTATTTTGAAATACGTAGCGTATGCACGGCATGTAATTGCATTCAGGCATTAATATTAGAGACTCTATTTTAATACTTGCATGTTAAACACAATGTCACCTGATGTAAATGACGATGTGATCTAAGAAGGTAAATACGCTCGGTGTTATTACGAAAAAGTTAAATACGTATTGAATACTTGCTTTAAAAAGCACTTAAATTAAATGCACAGCGGTCGCTGAATGTTCGCCATATTATTCCTTATATATATTATTATATTATTATTCCGCCATATTATTATTCGCTTATTCCTTTGTCTCGCTTTGGTTACGTTAGGTTGACTTGCGAAAAAGGATAACGCGAACTTGTCTCGGGCGAGCGCGGTGTATGTAATACGAAACCTTTTGAAAGCAAGTATTCAATACGTATTTATATTTTATGTAATATCACCGATTAAGCCGATTAAGACTAGCTTCTAAAGTCCAGTTACAGGAACACATCTATAGATGCTTTGCGACAAATTTTCAAATTGAGGGTTGTATGTAGCAAGGCAGGCTTAGTGCAAGACCTACTCACTATAATGCTATAGTTCCATAAAAATGTTTCCCTTAACCGAAACATTGCAATAATTCGAACCTTCGTCAATAGACGAGGTGCGCGGAGACGATAACCACTGAATCATTATATATTCAAAGCAGAAGCTGTGTAATAAAATGCTTCTATAATAAAAATAAATACTTGATAAAGAAATACAGAAAAATACACCTGCTAATACATATATAAACATTTCCAAGACGCTCCCGAGTGTAACAAATCGTTGAAGGTTTTTTGCATTCAAGAAAATAATGGCTGCTTAGTCGAAACCGCTGTGTTACCTCCGAATTTATTACTTGACAAACGTTCTTAACCTTAGTCTACTATTTTCACGTTAACATATACACTATTAACTTTATAGTAGTGTACATTAATAGTTCTTGTATTTTTTACCCGCGGCTTCTTTTGCCTTAAAGTATATTGAACCTCGGCAACAGTATATTTTCATTCGGAGTGAAAAGTACCCTACGTCCTTTTATGTACCCTAACAATGTGTTACGGACAGATGAGCTATCAGATCTCCTTGTAAATAAATGTTCTCTATGTACTACAAACAGACGAGTTTTCATGTTTATGTATTTATTTTTCTCTATTAATGTTCCTTATGCATAATGGGATGTCTTATAATAATAATAAATATGATATATGTGTAGGTTTAATGTGTCTGTTACAGACAGACGAGCTATTATGTCTTTGTGTATAAATTTGTCTATGTAATACGAAAAGATAAACTGTCATATTTCTTATGTACTTGGTTTCTATGTTCAATATGTCTTATGTGATATTTAGAAATATCCTTCATGTAGTAATTTAAATATAACCGCCGATACGGTTATCATTATTATTTGTCTAATGTTATACGGAACCATCACTGAAAATATAATGTGTATTTATGTATACTATGTAAATGTATGATTAACGTGCGGCATTAAGGCACGTATAATGTAATAATTGTAAGCCTATAATTGTAGTGATAAACCCAGAAAATGTATGTATTGTTACTGGCTTGTTATACACGTTTAAGTACCTTGTGAAGAATCCTGAATAAATATACAGTCCACGTTGAAGCGCTATTGCAGATAGATATCATCAATAGAGGGCATCTGTGAGACCCGCTTCGAACGAAGTTATTGGTGCCGACAAAATTTTATAAAAATAACGACTCGGACGCACCGGCCGATGGAATGGAAGAGCCGAACGCTTAGGCTGATCGCGCCTCTCTACCGCTTGTTCCACGAACTCGATTGCATGCCCGGCTCATGTGGAACGTGACAATGAGTCATGATTTTTCGAGCGTGCAGCCGGCGCTCCTCGATCTCTAAGACGTTGTCATATCAAAAAGTTTCGTACAAATATTAAAAAAAATGTTTTAAAATACGTTTTACATACAAATATTGATTTTACAATACATTATTTGCATTTTTCAAAGTTTTATAATAAATGAGTTTTTTAAAGCTAGATATTGACCTGTGCATCATGACGTCTAAATTCGTTTGTATGGATCTTAAACCTTTATGATTTTGAACAGTCCAGGTGTTGAAAAAAGTGATAATTGGTTTAAAAGCGTTTGATGTAAATAGTCGAAAGAGTAGAAATACAGATTTATCACTTAAAATATCTTCTTATTTAATAATATAGTGTCGAAGAAAATAAAGAATCACAGTTATAAAGTAATCGAATTGTAAAATCGTTTTATTAAATTCAAGAAGCTGGCTACATTTAGGTGTTATCTAGACGAATAATAAATAAAAGTAACCGGAACACATTCCTCGCTAACCGGATGCGAATATATTAGCGCAGATAACGTTGTACCCCGACATCTACGTAGTAGATTTTCTGGGAAATGCTGAAAAATTTTCTTTTAATATTTAAGTTTCTACCTACAACATGCAGCATTTTCATCTAACTTATATGGACCCTTTGTATAGATGAGTTTCATCTCGATGATTACATTTGGGGTCAAATTATTATTGGTTTTGTGAACGAAGTAAGGGATGTATATAGTTATCGTGAGTGCCACTTACGAATATGGTATCATTAATGTGTAAATTAGTCTTAAAAAGCCATCAGACAATTCACATACATTTAAATAAAATTGTAATATTTGTTGTATATCCAGGCTAATTTACGAAACGGTTTGACCGATTTTAGTGGGACTTTTACTGGTAGACAGATTTTTTTTTCGACTAGGTACTATGATACTTATCAATCATTGAGTTTTTACATAGTGGTCAAGTAGAAATGATATGTAGGTTTAAGTATTACTGCGATGTATAAGCTACAATATCAAATACAGTAAATAATTCAGATATAATGCGTAGCTTCTATGAGATAACAGTTAAAGAATTTGTAGCTACACAACAGTAAAATGAAACTGTTTCATAGAAGAAACCGGAAGGTGATCAACTTTGAACCCAACACAATGTGTACATAACATTTCATGAGCATCGGTTCAGTAGTTAAGGCGTGAATATGTAACAAACAAACTAATATTTGCATTTATTATATAGCTACAAATTCTTTAACTGTTATCTATAAGATTTACGCAGTACCGCTGTAAGAACTTTCCCGGGAGTTTTTGAGGTATCTAAGAACTGCTCCGTGACATTATTCTGCATCCACTTCACTTATCTACAATAACCTAACTATATTACGTAAAATGTTATATTACAAAATATAGAATCAACTAACTTATGAATAAAATATAAAAATCACTACAAGACGCTAAGATCCCGCCAAAAATTCCTTAAAAATATTTTATTCAAGGTTTCCTTTTTTTAAAGAGCACTAATGTTCTATATAAACTGTGATGTTTTCTATTTCATTGTAATCATTTTCAATTAGAAAAACGAGTTTCGGAAAATCCGTATCTCATATATTACTGTTATTTAGAAATCCATAACTTAAAAAGTAAAGGTAATAGAAAAAAAATGTGTATTCACATTAAAAATTACTAAAAGTCCAATTAAGTTTAATAGGAATGAATCCCAGAAACTCTCATGTTTTTCGTTGTCGCTTCACAAAAATGTCCCAATTTTAAAATAGGTGGGCACACAGGTGCCGTTCTGGGCAGCACAAATTCGCCGACAATGCTAGCGTACCGACTGTACCGAGCACCATCATGAGAAGGACACCGAAAATAGTTTGCGCAAAAACTACAATTCCAAGCAATTAAATATATTATATGAAATTCTTAATATAGGTCATGCGTTTAGGGACTTGTCCAACTTTACTTTTCTATTATACACTACTAGCGGGCCCGGCAGACGTTGTTCCGCCCTGATTATTAAAAGTTATTGACAAATTATATACCAAAACGTTCCTCATGAATCACTCTACCCACTGGTCAAAACCGTCTGAAAATCCGTTCAGTAGTTTTTGAGTTTATCGCGAACAGACAGACAGACGCGGTAGTGTACTTTGTTTTTGTACCTTATTCCATCTTGATTCAAAACAAGCAAAACAGAAATATAACAAAAATCGTATCAATTGGAAAGGAAAACTAGTGGCATTTTGCTTTGACAGGATTATTATTTTCCAATAATAATTCATAGGTTCCAGCCCAACGTTTTAAGGTAAACATACGAACTCGATTAAGATAAAATTAATAAATATTAAAAGTAAACGTTAAGCTATTTAATTTTCATAACCAGTCCAAAAAAATCCGCTGCTCTACCGTATCTACTATTTAATTGTTAGTGTTCGTAGGAGTTATCCTCAGCTGCTTTTTGAAAGTAAACGTTCCATATAGTTTTTAGGTGCCCTTGCGTCCATTCATTATTAAGCCATCGTTTTCACGCATGAAGTCATCTTTCTTCAACAGCTGTCAGCTCTTCGGCATCTGTGACCGGCCTAACAATTTGACTTGCCTAAAATTTAAGCTATATTGGCGACTTTAGTTTATCGTCGTATACTCTTATTGTAAATTTAAGCCCATAAATAACGAAATATCTTTAGCACCATCCTTCCCATTGAATATTCATAAGGCATATCAAATCAAAAACTTCGACCAGCACCGAAACTCGCTCAAAAGCGGAATCAATCAAAATTTTAAACAAATTAGTGTCTGTCAATTCACTTTTGGCTTCGAGACTTAACTTTTCCAATAACAAAACTAAATATATCCAAAATATATTTGTGCAAAGTTTAAAATTTCGAGTTACCAGTTTTAATCACTTTGACACTGTAGAAGAACACTTTATTTATAAAATGATCTCAGAACTGTTCAGGGCCTCCGATTGAAAACATTTGAAATTTGATTACAGCATTTAATTTTGTAATTGAAGTTCTTCGGTAAACAGAGTGGCTTAGAGGAATTGATGTATAATAAAGCTCGGCTTAACTAAGTAAGGTACAGTCTGTCGCAGATGGAGTTTAAGGGATTTATTCTGATTTATAATATTATTTGCTTAATAGATCTTATGTATATCGGAAGAAGCATTTGAAAGAGAAAAAATAATCTAACGGACTGAAAGCGAAAGAATATTTTGAGAAACTTTGAAGTGATTAACCTGTACATACATTTTACATAAAGTAACGAATAGCAACTGCAAAAGAGATGTTCATACACTATTATACAGAATTCTATAAATAATTCTAGGTGTTAAGAAATGTTTATCTTCGACTGTACCTCTCCATCAAATCAAACGGGAGGGTTTGATGTCATGGTTTTAGAGATAGCCCAGTTCGGTTTGCCTTTAAGGTGTTCGTAGTATAATCCCGAAGCTTGTGGTATATCTTAGCAATTAGAATATCGATCTGCTCGTTCAAAGGATTTATGTTTCGATGTGTAAAGATAAAAGCAATGTTATGACGTATACTGGTGTTGGGGTATCAATTAACTTATTAAATTCTTTTAACATCTTTGAATATAATGAGGTGATTTTTATAGCAAAGTTTAAGTTATCCTGTGACGTCAATATTATGCCGACTTACAAGCCTCTCGTTCGCCGGCATATAACCAGCTAATATTGAGATATCGTAGAAGTAAAAATCAGCCCTACTCACGGGCTTATCATCATATAAACTGAAAATCATTACTACTTTTAGGTATGCAAGTGTGCGTCCCTACACTACTGATGTGTTTATCACCATATACTTGTTAGTCGCAACGAAATATCAACCCTACTGACGCATTTACTATCACATACTTCTTTCACAGTATACACAGGTAGAACATTGACTGCGAAACGGGTATTCTTTTTTAAATCATTACATAGTATAAAACAAAGTCCTCTACCGCGTCTGTCTGTCTGTCTGTTCGCGATAAACTCAAAAACTACTGAACGGATTTTCATACGGTTTCCACCAGTAAGAATATTATGCCGACTTACAAGCCTCTCGTTCGCCGGCATATAAGTAGTTAATATTGAGATATAGTAAAAGTAAAAATCAGCCCTACTTACGGGCTTATCATCATATAAACTGAAAATCAAAATGATTTTCAGTTTATATGATGATAAGCCCGTGAGTAGGGCTGATTTTTACTTCTACGATATCTCAATATTAGCTGGTTATATGCCGGCGAACGAGAGGCTTGTAAGTCGGCATAATATTGACGTCACAGGATAACTTAAACTTTGCTATAAAAATCACCTCATTATATTCAAAGATGTTAAAAGAATTTAATAAGTTAATTGATACCCCAACACCAGTATACGTCATAACATTGCTTTTATCTTTACACATCGAAACATAAATCCTTTGAACGAGCAGATCGATATTCTAATTGCTAAGATATACCACAAGCTTCGGGATTATACTACGAACACCTTAAAGGCAAACCGAACTGGGCTATCTCTAAAACCATGACATCAAACCCTCCCGTTTGATTTGATGGAGAGGTACAGTCGAAGATAAACATTTCTTAACACCTAGAATTATTTATAGAATTCTGTATAATAGTGTATGAACATCTCTTTTGCAGTTGCTATTCGTTACTTTATGTAAAATGTATGTACAGGTCAATCACTTAAAAGTTTCTCAAAATATTCTTTCGCTTTCAGTCCGTTAGATTATTTTTTCTCTTTCAAATGCTTCTTCCGATATACATAAGATCTATTAAGCAAATAATATTATAAATCAGAATAAATCCCTTAAACTCCATCTGCGACAGACTGTACCTTACTTAGTTAAGCCGAGCTTTATTATACATCAATTCCTCTAAGCCACTCTGTTTACCGAAGAACTTCAATTACAAAATTAAATGCTGTAATCAAATTTCAAATGTTTTCAATCGGAGGCCCTGAACAGTTCTGAGATCATTTTATAAATAAAGTGTTCTTCTACAGTGTCAAAGTGATTAAAACTGGTAACTCGAAATTTTAAACTTTGCACAAATATATTTTGGATATATTTAGTTTTGTTATTGGAAAAGTTAAGTCTCGAAGCCAAAAGTGAATTGACAGACACTAATTTGTTTAAAATTTTGATTGATTCCGCTTTTGAGCGAGTTTCGGTGCTGGTCGAAGTTTTTGATTTGATATGCCTTATGAATATTCAATGGGAAGGATGGTGCTAAAGATATTTCGTTATTTATGGGCTTAAATTTACAATAAGAGTATACGACGATAAACCAATGTCGCCAATATAGCTTAAATTTTAGGCAAGTCAAATTGTTAGGCCGGTCACAGATGCCGAAGAGCTGACAGCTGTTGAAGAAAGATGACTTCATGCGTGAAAACGATGACTTAATGAATGGACGCAAGGACACCTAAAAACTATATGGAACGATTACTTTCAAAAAGCAGCTGAGGATAACTCCTACGAACACTAACAATTAAATAGTAGATACGGTAGAGCAGTGGATTTTTTTGGACTGGTTATGAAAATTAAATAGCTTAACGATTACTTGTTAATATTTATTAATTTTATCTTAATCGAGTTCGTATGTTTACCTTAAAACGTTGGGCTGGAACCTATGAATTATTATTGGAAAATAATAATCCTGTCAAAGCAAAATGCCACTAGTTTTCCTTTCCAATTGATACGATTTTTGTTATATTTCTGTTTTGCTTGTTTTGAATCAAGATGGAATAAGGTACATGAGGAAAATATAAAACTGAAACTAAATGAAGTATATTAAATATAATATGTTGACAGGCAGATGTTTTAGTATATATACTTATATAGTGAACAGTTAACATCAAAGCTAACGCTGAATTAAACTGCACACAAGAAAATTCCAGCCATCATAGATGGACTGCAATAAATTGGTAGAACGCGCAATGAATTTAATAAGGACTTCCTAAGTGCAGGAAACACTTTATTGAATCTATTGGTCCTCATCTGCATTTTAGATGTCAATGTTCTAGGGGTCAAAAGGTCTCGAATCGTAAACGCTTACTCCCTTTGTTATGTTAAAACACAATCTATCAATTGTTCTGGCATTATAAGTAATTTATTTATGAATCATAGAGTATAAATATTGCAAGCATTCAAGGAAATTATCAGAGAGACATCTTTTTGCCAAATAAAAATATATTGACAATTAAAAGCAGCGAAAGAAAACTATAGTTGCAATTACAAAAAAACTTTTGTAAATAATTACAATGTTAAGTTTAAGAACAGATAATTTCAAACAATATATATAAACGTCAAAATGCTTCAGAATCTAATCCTTGTGACCTAACCTTTATGATTGATGTAAAAACAAAACTATACAAGCAACTAACCAAATGACATTATATTAAGAGCGATAAAGGTGTGGATTAGAATTTAAAAAACGTCCTTTAAATTCTGGACCAACAAATGGTTTGTTTAGCTAAAGGAATTATGGACGTGCCTCTCGCCTAAGTAGCAGTTTCATGGCCACCAAAAAAGATTCTGCGACACTGCCTAATCCAATGACGTGTGGTTCAAATAATTATCTAGATAAGAATATCGTTAATATAAATGTACTATTATTTACAACATAAAAGCCCATTTACATTTGTGCACGCTTGGAAACACGCCTTAGAGACCTATAATTCTATACAGTCTAGAACGTACAGCGAAAGCCTTTCACGAATCTAGGTAACCTGTGTAGTGCCTACATCGCTAAGGTCAGTCAGGGTTAGGCAATAAATATTTAAAGATAAGATAATCTCAACCGTGCCTGGAACCTTTATTTAGTTTAATTGTAGGGATTTTCTGCCAAGAGGGTTTGTGATGGTGTAAATCGTACGAGTAATTACGAACCTTAATTGCTTTAGATATGGATTTTTTTATTCTGGATTCATTAGAATATTGTATTTATGAGGGTCTTTCTTATCAACATAATTAACATTTAATGTGATTTGGTTGTGTAGATTAACTTTCGCCACTTCTAGACAACGTATTTAGATATATCCAGGAGGGTAAGCATTGATTCCCGCTCTGGCAAACGAAATAATTAGTTTTTTAATACCATTAAAACCAGGTGTAACTATATTTCACAAATTTAACAAAACACCATAGAGTAATACAACGAGACTACAAGTAATATAATTAATTCAGAAACACCAACGATATTCTTAATTGAAGAACACTCGTTAATGAGATGCAAAGAAAGCTGAATAAACGACATTAAAAAAAAATCGAAGCAGTCATAAGCGACTGCCTTCAGAAGTGAAAACTTAAAACAATGGAATATCTGTATTCTGTATGTCTTTTAAATCAATTATAGTATGAGTTATTTAATTTTCATAATTTATAAATTGAAATTATTATCAACAGCCTCTCTTCCACATCTATTGGCACTCCGAGTAATAATTATATATTTCTTATACAATTTACTAATGAATCAAACATGATGGGCTGCACGATCTCAATACAAAATATATATACTATGCATCGCTAGTTTGACGTCAGCCGCGCAAGCGTAATACGGTGGTCAATTACGGTTACTTGCATGTTATGACGCGAAATTATAAGTTTATCTCATGACAATAAAACGGGGCCTAAAGAAGTTTTCGCTCCAAAAAACCATTTCCTCATTGAGTTAGTGAAAGAGTACATCGTTTAGATGAACCAACGTTAAAGATTTTTGCTATAATAAAATATAATGAAATACTTCGCGCGCAAACTGCACAGGGTTTACACAAAACACTCGAGGTGCGAATGTCATTAACATAAATCTCACATTTAAATCAGCAAGGGACGGTTCCCTTGCTTCGGGCTGATATAGTGGAAATACTAAGGTGTACAAAGAATACATACGTACCTTGCTGTTAATATTGAACGTTGGTACTTTGCATTGCTAGAGTAATGGTTATTTTATTAGTGTTTGAAATCATTTTGTTTGCTGTTTTAGTAATTCAGAAAAGTTGGCAAAACGGTATAATTGCAAATGCTTGTAAATCGAGTGAGGATGCTATTTTTCTTTCTTTTTACATGGGGGATTGCTAACAGATACTCATCCCGCCGGGCAGCTCAGGATGGGTTATGTCCGATTCGCACGGACTAAAACCCCATGGTGCCTTTATACACCTTTTAGGCGGGGGAGCAGGGACTGCCGACTCCTAGGGGCCCTGACTGCGGTCTGAGGGGTCAAAGATGGTAGACCCCCCTGAAAAACTGTGAGAGTCGCATCGGCACAATACGCCTCCACCATATGGGCCTGTGCAGTTTAAACTACCAGGGCGACGGACATGTCTCTGGTATAGGTGGTAGCACCACGCTGGAGCTACTACTGGTTTCAGCATGAATGAGTTGGCTCGCCCGGGGTAGTACCACCGTCTCACAGAAAACCGACGAGAAGTAACAGTACTTGCATTGTTGCGTTTCGTTCGGTCAGTGAGAGCGCCGGATACCCAACTCCCTTCCCCCACCCCACTTCCCCACTCCTCCTTCTCCCAAATACAGGCTGGCAATGCACTTGCGACGACTCTTCTGGTGTTGCAAGTGTCTATGGACGGTGGTGATCACTTAACATCAGGTGGCTCACCTGTTCGTTTGCCAACTATGATATAAAAAAAAACAATCGTTATCATATATTATTTTATTACCAAGGGTAGTATAAAATTTAAGGTAGTCAGGAAAGAGTTAAATACGAGTTCATTTGAAGTAGTTTTGGGGTTAAAATATGGGCATGCAAGGCAATGCACAAATAGCAGCAAGTTTGCACGAAATAATCGAGGTGGTAGTTCTATTTTACATAAATTACACATTTAAATCACCAAGGGGAACGTTCTCTCACTGAAATAGTGCCTTATTTGCACTCGATACTGTGTACAGTGAAAACTGTACATTTTGTTAGTAAACTGCTGTCATTTATTTCAGCTTTCTAACTGTTGTAAATAAAGTATACCTAGTTTTGCACTTGATTTTATTTTTAAAGATGATTTCCTAATGTGTGTGTAGATATACGACAGTTGTATAACGATTGCCCTTCGATTTAAGATTTTTTTTCTGACTACGCTACTGACCAAGGTCTTGTCAGCTTCACCGGGCTACTAAGGCGAGCGCTTAAGGCACTCAGGCAAAATCTCAATTTAAGATCTTCTTGTACTCATTTTTGGATTGAGTTTTACATGCACAACTAAGTGTTATGCATTCGCGACTTCATTCGCGTAAATTTAGCAAAACATTTTTGTTCAATGTGCGTGTTTCTGGATGCTTCTTCTTTAGTCATTATATTTGCGCGAAACCATATTAATAAAAGCAGCCTAAGTTACTCAAAATAGCTTCAACTGCTTCGGAGATTAGCCAGAACAAACAGAAAATGAACTGTAAAAATTGGCTTTTTGATATATGTATTGTATATACTTTTTCATCAATTTGGTTCTAACTTACGATTCCCCTGGTGTTGCTAGTGTCTATGGACGGCGTTGATCACTTACCATCACGTGACCCACCTGTTCGTTTGCCTCTGAGATAAAAAAAGACAAATCAATTTTATTATTTGTATAGATGAAAATATTCAGAGGGTTTATACAATATATTGTTTTCAAATAATTTCCAAGGACATTTTGGCCCATGTTTTCAAGGTAATCTGCCTTTTATAACATGACATGAGCACTTAGGAGTTAATGTAGAACGGAATCACTCCGCAAAAGATATAAGCAACCCCATTTGTTCGTGTCGGATAAGGAAGCCAAAAGGATGGTGCCACTTTGTATATAACTGATGGTGCTGTAGCAACAGAGGATCATAAGTACAAATATACATTAAACCCGAGCTTCATAGAAGGCGTTTAGGACTCGCCGTGTAAAATAATTCCCAAAACAACAAACAATAACTTCAACAATAGGTATATTGCAACTGACAAATTAAAGTCCCTAGTCATTAAATGTTACTTACTATTTAAAATTATTTTGCTTGCTAATATTTTAATAAAACCATTTTTATACACTGGCTTTTGCTAGCGGTTTCGTTTGCGTTAACGTAGATTTTATCTATACTCAGCACCTGGGAATATTTTCTGGATTATCGTCTATGCAAAATGTTATAATAGTCGTTTGAGTAGTTAAGATGTGAAAACGTAACAAACAGACAAACTTAATTTCGCATTTATAATATTGGATAGGATTAAAATCTATTTACCTTATTAATTTTGTTCTATTTTAATTCCACAGCGCTATACCTGAAAACAAACGAAAAATTAATGCATACAATATAAAGTGATTCAAAATCTGTGTCGAAATAATATTATAAAACAACTTACATAATTTTAACTATATAAATATTATTTGTTCATATTGCAATAATCAGTTCGCTTCAATAGTAATCCCATCCCATCTCATACATAACATTGTATCATCAAAAAGTTTTAAAAAATAAGAGAAACCTTTTCGAAAGTTGACGCGTGTCGAAATCGCATCAGTAATAACCCCCTCCCAACATTATCATTATATTCATGGGGTCTTTAATCCAAAAAGAAATCCACCAGGATCCCAAATCGAGGTCCCTTACAACTTCAAAGTTAAATAACCCTGCACAAGGTTGTCACAGATGCAGAACATGAAAATCCAATTTCAACTCTAAAACAGAACGTTTAACGTTGATACTTGACTGAGCAAAATAATTTAAGGAACAAATGTAGAAACGTGCAATTTAGACTGTATATCCGGCAACACGGGTTACATTTTAACTTAACAAAATATTTAAATTTATTCATTGTTTTCACACATACAGAAATATACTCTAAATCTTTACAAATAAAGGTAATTTTATAAGACTTCTCGCAATAAGCCAGGGGTGCTCAACCGCACCGCGATTTTTCACCAAAGAACCGAATGACGCGACGTCTGTATAGTTCAGTATAATGTGACAGATGGGCCGCGGCTACAATGCTACGCTATTTATTGTGCCATTACAACACGGTTCGCAAATGTTATTCAAGTGTATGGGGATGACAGTTGAGAATAGCTCACTCAAACGACCCCAGTTTTGTTACAGATTATTATACAATTGTATATGGGACCGGTTATCGTAGATTTATTTGTCGGGTATCGGCATATAATAAAATGGCCCGAGAAGTAATTCAGGTTTATTGTCTCACGGTTCCCTGGTATAAAATTAAATCTTTTATAAACAGATATATCAAAACATACAAGTAAATATCAGAAATAGAAGTGCGTACAAAACTTTTAAAGCTCAAATAATGCATTACTGAAATAAATTAAAAAAGTGTGAAATATTTTAGTCATGTAGGTATATTATCCTCCTAATTTATATAGGTCTCAAGTGACAACTGAAATTATAAATTGCCCAATTTATATTCATCATTATACACAATGCCTAGATCATATATAGACTTTATCTGATACTAGCTTTTGCTAGTTGCTAGTTGCTTGCATTAATGTAGATTTGCTGTGCTCAGAAAACGTGTTTCAAAAATATCATGAGGGTCGATAGAGTAGCTAAAACGTGAGAGTGTAATAAACAAACAAACTCACATACGTCTTTATAATATAAGGATCAAGATATAACCAGATCGTTTTACGCTTCGTATAGAGTACTGAGAAATTAATATAGGCAACCGACCACCTAATAATACATTCCGCTAGAACAAAAAGCAAATGGCTCTGAACATTGACTTCTAATTTGCTAATTCAGATTAGTTATCAACACACGCTGGATCACGGTTTTGCCGCACGTGTGGATTGAACGAAACGTCTTGTGAGTAAATATATGTTACCAACCGCATCATTTGAATTGGAACACCAGAGTACTGCTGTTAACACATGTACTGACTCTTGCCCTCCACAATGCACCATTAAAAACCCATCAGAACTCCTTTAATTTATTAACTCCTTATTGGTAAATGGTAAATTGTAAATTGTCTCTTCCGAGAACTGAATACATATAGTCTCGCTCTCTCCAAGCTTAATCTAATTCCATTTACAACGGTATTATTAACATGAAACGCTAATATAAAAAAATGATATGACATAATCGAATAATTTACCAATTCATTAAAACGAATTAATGTGTCAAACGTAACATACATTTTAATAGTTTATAGCGCCAATAACCCCCGATGTCATCCGTTCACTATCAATTTCACACAATTTTAATAAAAACCAATGCGGGTCGCGTTAAATCGATTCTGTCCTATCCATTATGTAATCACATTATAAATATGTATCGGTTTATGTTTAAATTAAACTAATAACTATTTCTGGCTGTACTCGTGATGCAGCGTTACAAAATAATGTATCGTTTATGTTTGTTTTGTATTTTCAAATACCTGTTTCATTTCACCTTAGAAATATTTCACAAACTTAATAGTGATGATTGTTCCGACGGATTTCGGCCATGGCGACCAGTCCAGTAATGGAAGCGGTCAAGTACACAGGATATATTAAGTGTAGGCGAAAGACACAGGTGTACATACTCATCCTGGATTCTGGATTCTGGACCCAGTGGAACGGGGACTGTTACGACCGGAGAAGGACTCAAACAGATGGAACAGTATCACGGTGAGAAAGTTACAAGGGGTCAGTACTCCTCGCTCTCCCTCAATCGCCTTTTACGATACCCACGGAAAGAAAAGGGGTGATGCTATTCTACTCTGTCAGCACCACATGCCATAAATATTCTTCTATATATAAATGATATATATTAAGAACTAGCTCATCCGCATGACTTTGTTTGCATCTAATCGGTTATTACCGGTTTCAATTGTATTTTCAAACGTGAAGAATCTTAAATAAACCTAGAACCCGGTTACAGCACCACATACCGAATTCAATTGAGATAAAAACCAGCGCGCGAATAAGCCGCAGCCCGCCTAATATCCTCTCACTATCAGCGGCAGCGTCAACGCAATAATTTTACCGAATTATTGTTTTTAATTCGGATTATCTTTTGACCAACTCCATCAATTAACAAGTTGTTAAAAGTAAACTTTACCCCATGAAGTTTTCATTTTGAATTAGCTATTTATTTTCATACTAATCTTTAAAGTATACATGAAACTTGTCCTAACATAATTTTGTACAATTTATTTTACTTTTGACATAAGAACTATGTTTTTGAACTTAAATATACGGTGTTGCGGACTTTTTGTAAAGCTGAAAGTAATTAATATTTTTTATATAGAGTTTATTCCTTTATTTCTAATCGTTCCATCTGTATACGTCATATTATAGATTTTTTGGGGCTTTTAATTACTTTTATTGTGATTTATCTATCTCAAATAAATATTTACCAAAGAAAAAGTAAAAACCTATACCAATCGAGAATAATATACCGTTATAACAGTGAAAGTATTTTCAAAATCGGGTGTGTAGTATCGGAGATTACCTCAAACATTCAAACTTACATTATAGATGACAGATTGCTA
>MU160471.1:8299-62316 GCA_015888305.1 Antheraea pernyi | reverse complement strand
GTCCTCCGGTGCTCTCACTGACCGAACGAAACGCAACAATGCAAGCACTGTTACTTCACGTGGGTGTTTCTGTGAGAGGGTGGTACTACCCCGGGCGAGCCGACCCATTCATGCTGAAACTAGTAATAGCTTCAGCGTGGCTGTACCACCTACAAAATTATATCATTTTCCCAGTGAAGACCAATCCAACGACACCTAATATGTTAAATCCATCAATCCTCTTGAATTGCCTGCAAGGCATGTCAAAGTAATACATAATATACTCACACTTCTTCTTCTTCTTACCCTTATCCCACATAAGTAGGGTCGGTACAACATGTTTATCATGCTGTAGTATATGATTTGGCTTAATTTTTACGATCGGCCGCCTGCCTGACATTAACCCTCCTTGCGATTATTTTGTTGTACCACTGTATATATAATTATTATTATATAGTTACGAAGTCTGATGGGCTCTTTTAGCCTTACAATTTTTCGCTCCAGATAAAAACGAAGTTCTTCAAGATTATTGTTTGCTTGTTATATTGCCATTTTCATGTAACAGTAATATTCGCTTTTAACCAGAATAATTTTTTCGAGACTGCACAGAGGTAGGATAATTATTTTAAGTGTATGTGTGAGTGTATTATGTGACAGCTGTTTGCATTTATTTTTCTATTATAGTTTTCATATTTTATATTTTTATAATGGTTTATTATATCTAATTATATTAATAATAGAAAAATAAATGCAAACAGCTGTCACATAATACACTCACACATACACTTAAAATAATTATCCTACCTCTGTGCAGTCTCGAAAAAATTATTCTGGTTAAAAGCGAATATTATGCCTAATAACTGCCTTTGCAATGCACTTTTACTAAAAAGTGGACTTTTTGTTCTTATTTTTAGTAACTTTTATACAATTTGCACATATGAGTTCCATCATAGCCTTGTTCTATTGTATACTTTATATGTTGTAATATTTTACAATAAGTAGCACACGTTTGGAACAGATTAGCTACCATATCAGTCGATGTATTTAACACTCCAACATTCAGTCAATTCAATTGTAACTTTTAGAGTATTTTTGGGAACGCGCACCAGTCTAGGCAATGGAATGTTGTGCGTTCACATTCACGTGCAATGTATCGTAGCTCAGACAACTTCTAAAGTATGAGATTTAAAGTTATTTCTCGATTATTATCTATATCAATCAACCAGCGTATTTAGTGAACTCTGGTAAAACGGTAAGACTACGACTTATTTAACAAGTGTCATGGCGCAATTGTAGTAAGTTCTGCATTTAAAGCAAAAGGTTGCGGATCAGATCCATGTATAACTAAATTTTATGTATAAAGCATAATTATCAGTTCTATGTTTTGATATTCGATATTGATATATGTATGTATATCAACTGTTCAGTTACCAATTACCATAATACAAGCTATGCTTAATTTGGAATTAAATGGCCGTGTCTAAAATTGTTTTGTAATATTATATTTATTTATCATGTTCGGTTAAGTTGACTTGAAATAAGTGAATAACGTCGTGGTTATTGCTTCATGAATAAAATATATTTGGAAACGACTCATAACCACCATAAATAAAATAACAATGGTTAATTAAAATAATTTGCTAATTGTATAATCCGCATTACCTTTAAAACTGTTTTTCATTTGATAAATAAAATAAAACGAAATCAGAAAAAAGGTGTGGACAAAAAAAACTATGACCACAGCAATTGCAAGAATATATCAGAATCGCTCATAGTTAGACCAGACGTCGAGCCGTACACTCAGACGCGTGACACACCACGGCACGAGTCGTTAGCGTTTGATTAATGACTCATCCGACACGCAGTGTTGCTTCGCATTGATACATGTAAATATATCGAACATTTAAGTACCTCTTTGTGTGAAAATATCGCTTAGCTTGTTCGGTGATTATGTAGGTACAAGCGTTTGTAATATATTTAAATTTGCTGTCCCTATGCTAAAAGAGGATTTATATACTCCATAGGTTTTAGCGTAATCTGACCTGAATGAAATGAAAATGTGAACAATTACGGCTGAGATGGTAAAAGCTAAACCCAAATTAGGGCTGGATCTTAAATACATCTTTTTTTTTATATCATAGGTGGCAAACGAACAGGAGGGTCACCTGATGTAAAGTGATCACCGCCGTCCATAGACACTAGCAACACCAGGGGAGTCGCAATTGCGTTGCCAGCCTGTGTTTGGGGGATGGGGTAGGAGGAGTGAGAAGGGGAAAAGAGAGGGAAGCTGAGGTCGGCCTCCGGCGCTCTCACTGACCGAACGAAACGCAAAAATACAAGCACTGTTACTTCACGTCGGTTTTCTGTGAGAGGGTGGTACTACCCCGAGCGAGTCGACCCATTCATGCTTAAACCAGTAATAGCTTCAGCGTGGCTCTACCACCTTCAGCATCTGCAAGAATACACTTATAGGTGCTTGGTTTCAACCGAGAGTGGTATCTGGCTAAGCAGATTCGTAAAATACAGGTATGATTTAAATACAAGAAACTGTGACAAACTGGTCATCCCATTATTCAAACTCAGTAAGGCCAGTCACACTATTTTTTAGGTAATAGTGTTAGGTTTTACAATAAAGTCCCAAAGTATATTACCGATTTGCCGGCCTGCAAGTTTAAGCGACATGTCACGCGTCAAAAAGCTATTATAGGTTGGATCAATATGTGAACGATGGTGATGTTTGGAATTGACACCTCTCCCTGTGCATCCACTAAAAAAGATTATAAACGTTAATGTATTTTAAATATATATAAGTTAAACAGATAAACCTTTTAAGATAAAGTTTCTTGCCGGTTCTTCTCGATAACTAGGTTGTTTACCAAACCCGTGGTAGTATTGATTGACGTTCACAAGCGCCTTCTTAGGTCCTAAGCTTTTTTTTTTTTAACGTGGGGTAATCCCTTATGGATACGCCACACGACTCGCACAGACTAAAACCCCACGGTGTACCGACAGACCGTTTTGTGGGGCGACAAGGGATCGTTCGAGCTAATCAACCTTGTAGAGCCGCCCCCACGGTCCGCCCGGCGGAAGGTGACCGCTAGGCTCCTACCTATAGAGGGACAGACCGGGTACACACCGGCTGCCCCCCCTCGTCCGCCGGACCTGTGCAATGAGGAGATGGGCCCCCTGGCTCACCCCCTCAGGTTCGGCTACGCTGGCGGGAGGAGTTGGGCGAAGCGCCTCCTCCTCCCGCCTGTCCTCCTTTGGCGGAGACGGCCACTTTGAGAGTCTGCCTAGCGGCACTTGTGGCAGGCGGTCGTCGGCTCCCTGCGTGTGATCCGATGCAGGTACCACCCGAAACAACCGTGTCCGGTGAGTACCTGCACCAGTCGGAACGTCAGGGAGCCCCACTCCCTGGTCAACCACTCCCGCAGGACCGGGCGGACGCCGTCTATTGTAACCCGTCCGAACCGCTCGTCCGCCAGGTCCTGCTGCCACCTTAATCCTAAGCTGAATTAAGTATTTCTAATTTAGATTGTGATATCATTAGCAAAGGCCCTACAACTATGCTAGAATATCATCAAGTTCCTTCACACAAGTAGCATCAAGATTCGGACTGACATCGAAACGCGCGATATCCAAGCCATCAAAGAACAATCACCACTTCGCACTCGCTCATCACATCGTGTATATAGATAAGTTATTAACGAAACACGCATCAGAACCAGTAACTATTATGCCCAGACTTGTTATTATCAGTAGACCGCGATACCAGAGTTCGCGACGCTGTGATTTCCATCAAGATACCCAGTTAAATAGCGTGGACAGCGCAGTGTTTTTGATGCCGTTTTCTGGTATTTACTGCAATATTTTGACTAAATATTATATTCAATATTAGCTAATTCTTACGACTGTGTCTGCGCTGTCTTATGCATGCGAATCACACCTCATGCTCCACTTTTCTATAACGTGAAATCTATTTATATAAAACAAAGATATAGTGATATTTTTTTTTAGATACGGACTAAAGTGCCATCTAATAAGAGAAACTAAAACAAATATAATCAGAATTTATCCAATAGTTTTTGGGTAATGTCGACACATTGGCAAATCTCTATCATTTATATATATAGAAGAGTGTATGAACGTGTAATGCAGCAGCCAATGTTAATAGTTGGTCATATTACAAAATCATAAAGTGACCTGGATTCACAGTTAAACTAGATCACTCTAGTTTTTTCTGTGTAAATTCGCAGCAACATTCACGAAAACTTGGTGTAGCTCTATAAATAAAGGCCTTGTAGATGCGATTAAGTTGAGCATAAAAACAACACCATCTGGTATCAAATTGGTTAGGTGTGGTTTACCACAATCAGATACAGTTGGCCTAGATATTAGAGGATGGGGCTCCCTGACATTCCGTCTGGTGCAGGTCCTGACCGGGCACGGTTGCTTCGGTTGGTACCTGCACCGGATAGCATGCAGGGAACCGACCGCCGTATGCCATCAGTGCGGCGTTGACCCGAACACCGCGCAGCACACTCTGTCTGTCTGAGTGAGTTGCGGGGAGGAACAACGTTGCACTCTGGCTGCGGCAGTAGGGCAAGATCTCCTACTGCCGAGCGTGGTTGCGGCCATGCTCGGTAGTGAGGATAACTGGAATGCAATGGCCTCCTTCTACAAGGAAGTCATCTCGCAGAAGGAGGCGGCAGAGAGGGTCCATAAGCAAAACCCTCAAAGTGGCCGTCTTCGCAACCGGGGGACGGGCAGGAGGAGGTGTCAGTTTGACCGCCTCCTCCCACTGTAACCGTGTCAGGAAAGCCCGTCTTCCCATTGCACAGGTCCGGTGGACGGAGGAGATGGCCGGTGTGAACACGGCTATCTTCCAACAAGACGGGGCCCGGCGGCGGCGTTTTTGCTGCTAGTCCAACCGCTGGGGCGGCACGATGAAATCTATAGAGATCTCGTGCCGCCCCAACTATTGTGGAAGACGTACACCGAGAGGCTTTAGTCCGTGCGAGTCGGACATAACCCACCCTCTCCCCCGAGAGGGTGGTGTATCCATAAAGGATTACCCCACGCAAAAAAAAAAATAAGATATAGAATTAGAGGTTAATCACCACATCAATCTGCAAGAAACTCACAGCAGAGCCATATGTTTCTTCACAAAGGAAAGTATGGGCATTATCACTACGCCAGTCCACTCGTATTCGCAATTACAAACTCCGAGGAATTCACATTTCTATATTTTCCCACATACGATGGTTTTACAAGAACATTTCTCAGATTCAGGTTGCCACTTGCCTCACGATGTTTTCTTTCAACGTCAACCGATAGTGTTACCAATCTAAATTAGCAAATATACGCGTATTCCGAAAAATTCATGGGCACATGCCGGGTCGTATTGAGGGGTTCACCACCATGGCTTTTTGATAGTAGAGAGTATGAAAAAGTTACATCCTTTAAAAATACACCACGTAGGTTGGATTATCACAAATCATGATAAATCTATAGTATGGTTTTAGTGCTCTTTATAATGACCACTCTAAAGTTGAAGATTTGTTACGTAGCTTTATTGATGTGTTCTAGCACGTGTGCTTAAGATGCATTTCTTTAGCTTAGAGTGTCACCATCTTATGCCACTTCACCATATAACATGAGATGAGTTTTTAGTCAAAAAACATACGTTAAAAAAAAAGAACGAAATAACTACATGGTTATGTAAGATGGAAGGGTATCCAAGTTGCAAGACAGTTTACACGTCCAACGCTTGTCCCGAAGCGGGAACTTTCGCAGCTTGATTAATTACTTTTCCAACTTCCAAAAAGTAGTTACGTTTAGAAGTAGATATACGCTTTTATAAAAATGTATAGGTACATATAAATATATTATTACATACATGTATCATAACATACTTCTATATAAAATATGTTTTTTCTATATCTTTATTGTTTATTTAAAATATCTAAATTGCTGTTTTGTATGAAAAATTTGTAACTAATTTTTTTCATGTATTTTTTAATTGTATTAATCGAAGTAATCACCCCTGCAATCAATGCATCTTTGCCAACGCAGTGGCAGTTTATTGATGCCCTTCTTAAAGAAATCAGCTGGACGGGAGGTAACAAATTCTTCAAAGGCATTTCGTACTGCCTCTCAGGTATTGAATTTTTTATACCGCCAAGGAGTTATCCAAATTCTGGAAAAAGTAGTAGTCTGTAGGCGCAAGGTCTGGTGAGTAAGGCGGATGACGGAGAACTTCCAACCCTAGTTCTTGCAACTTGGAGACCGTCTTCTGCGCAGTATGAGGTCGCGCGTTGTCGTGCAGGAGCAGTGTAGACGAACGATTGAACAATGCTGGTTGGAGATGTGCCAGCTTCTCCATCATTGTTTTCAGTTCTTCACAGTACACATCTGCAGTAATGCTCACCCCGTTTGGTAAGAAGCTGTGATGAATTACACCGGCGCTAGACCACCAAACAGTGACCATCACTTTTCTAGTTTTCGTTTAGGGCATTGTTTAGGTGCTGAACCAGGAACCAACCTATTTGCTGAGTGCTTGCTGAGCAGATCCGGGCACATACCCGAGACGAATCCGCGGAAGGCCGCAAGCTCTTGCTTGTGGAAAATTGATTCGGACATACCGGGGCCTGAGGAGGGGAGTGGGGCGGGAGTAGACATCAAAACCTCCCCGCCAGAGGAGCAGGGGGGCGCGCCTTAATGATTTTAACGGATAATCCCGAGTCCGCGAGTCCGGATCAAAGGGAGCTGTGGGCGATGTGCAATGCCTCACAGGGGACCTACAGTGCCTAGGGGGAAGCCCTAACACTTCTTTCTTCTCTTCAGCCGGCGCTTTAAAGTGTATAAAGTGTTTTGATAAAAAGTGATTCATGACGAACGTTTTGGTATAATTTGTCAAGGATTTATTTTTAATCAGTGCGGAACAACGTCTGCCGGGCCCGCTAGTAAAATATAATATCGAATACATGGAACCTGTTTTTATTATATATTAAATTATAATGTTATTGATGAATATTTAAGAATTAAATTTGATTTGTTTAAATTTTATTAATTTTATACGCTCTCTGTAATCTATTGATCTATGTGTTTAATACGATAATATTTTTAAATAAATAATATTGTAAAGAATCTTAAAGATACTGTATATTATATGTATAGGACAAAGTTATTTAATTTAAAATCACTTACTTCTTCATATATAAATCATTTTATTTTACTCACAGCGTGCTACAATTACAATCTTATACATTCTGACGCCATTTTAACATTCTCTACGACAGATAAGCAATCAATAATGTTTTTTATGATTATAATCTTGCTTTTACGTTGGCCACCCTGCAGGCCTTTGGTAGGCGGTAGAGCCATGCTGAATCTATTACTGGTTTCAGCATGAATGGGTCGGCTTGCTACTTGTACTACCGACTTATAGAAAACCGACGTGAAGCAACAGTGCTTGCATTGTTGCGCTTTGTTCGATCAGTAAGAGCGCCAGATACCCAACTTCCCTCCCCCTTCCCACTTCCCCACTTCCCCTTCTCCCAAACAAAGGGTGGCAACGCACTTGCGACTCCTCTGGTGTTGCAAGTGTCTATGGACGATGGTGATCACTTAACATCAGGTGATCCACCTGTTCGCTTGCCTCCTATGATATAAACATATATATAGCATAAGCTTTTTGCCTTTTCTCTGAAGTTTTTCACTGCCATCTTTCTTTTTATACTGATACATTACACCAATTGTACATTCTTTTGTAATATTTACATTTATAGTAACAATATAAGTAATGCACAACACAGAATAATTTTTAAAAGGGTCACTACGATCCAATACAAAATAATGTGCTATACATTTCAATATTTCTCTCTCTCTGCCTCTCTTTGTATAGATTTCGAGTACATTTAGAACATAGTATAGACTATATAGAACATGGAGTCTAGTCTCTAAACAAACGAAGCGCGGCGCGACGCGAAACACGATGTAAACAACACTGCGAGTACCGCGCACGAGACCGACTTGACGCGAGCGGAGCACGAACACTACTAAGTCGAGGGCGTCGACGCGAAAGCGAGCGAGTCAGCGGTTCGGACGAACGAACGGAGAGCGCGGAGCGCAAACACGGCTGTTCACCACGGCGGCCCGATCGGAACTCCCCTATTCAAGCACACGGCGCTGAGCGTCTTTATCGTTGCGTGACGCGATGATGAGTGTATTCATCTGCCTGAAGGGAAGGGGTAATGAGCGGGATGGAAAGAGTCACGAACTGATCACAATATAGCGGTAAATTTAAACTACATAAAAGCGGCGCAACGATATATTAGAATATATATTAAAATACACGAGATGCATCGACATAACGATGTTTTTTTTATTTGATTGACGACAAATCTGAATGCAATATTGTCTATAATTGTTATTCTTAAATCTCTGATTGTAGTATAAAATATCTCATAATAAAAGTTTACTGAATATACTAACACCAAAATTACTGGACAAATTGTTTGCGAAAAATTGTCTAAATTTATCAAGCTGGCTTGTTGCGCAGGTAGATGTCTGGTATGATACACCGCACCACTACGTGAGCCAATATATTTATTGTCTTTCCTGTGACCGAGTCCCTTCCCTCATATCGGTTCTACGTGCCCCAATAACATTTCCCCGGGAATGTTCCTTAAGTTATTTTAAGACTTGATTATACAGTATACGTAGGCAGGACAGATTGAGCCGTATTATTAATGTCAAAAGGAAATCATTTACTAAATATGTTAGAAATTATATCAAAGATTCTTATTTATTCCTTTAATTATTGGATAAATATATTTGAAGCACTTCTATGTTTATTGCAGATGAAATGTGAGTAAAAAATACTGTAGTTCATAGAATAGGGGTGCATCTGCCATTTCTTGTAATATTTATTACATACAGTAGATATATACATTGAGTTTAAGGAATAAAAGGTACATCGAATAAGCTTTAATGCATCTGTTTTCTTTCTCAAATAACGAGTTACAAGTACTTCACTAAAAGCGCAGGTTACAGGCTCTTGGACTTTTCGACGATTTGTGTTAAAAATAATTAGCCATTATTACACTAATCACGTATAGTGTCGATGCAGTCAGGAATGGCAATAAATACTTCGTATACTGTCACTATTTATTTGGCCAGAGCTTCGCCTTACAATAACTTCCACATAGGAGTGCCCAGATATCACAGACATCTTGCCTTTTAAAGGCCCATCTATATAAGTCAAAGCGATTACTATTTATACATAATTCCGCAAAATAGTTTAAGTAACACATAAATAATAAAGTATGAACAAATTAATGTTATTTAAGCTATAGAACAATTTTATATAATTATCCTTATTTATGTATCTCAAATGTGTTGACTAATCTGTGTCAACATGTAGATCAGCGACATCTAGCCTTTCATGGCCGAACTATGTAGTCAATGAATATACTATTATTAATAATGATGGCGCTAATATCAATGTTCCGGTCGTGTTGTAGTCTCGTCTCTTGAATGTGATGCAGCGGCACCGGAGGTGGGTGCTAACACCATCCATTCAACCAAAAGATATCTACTGCTGGAAATAGGTTTCAAAAGACTTACAAAGACCTGTGTTGTTTCGTTCATTGAATAGGTTACTACAACTTCCAACAGGTTGCCAGTCCACCCACGATTTGTTTTCTCATGTGTGGTAGGCAGTCGAGAATCAATATTTTTTAGGTACGTATGTCTGTTTGTCTATTAGTATGAACACGTATCACTGCTGACGTACTGCGTTCACGATAAAACCTCAAATCATAAAGCATATCCTCGAGTAACGTTTAGTTTTGGTTTCATTAAAATCGGTTCACTCTATCACAAGTTATTGTAATTTGAATGACGACGCGACTTAAGTACGAAAGAAAAGTCGATAAGTAAATGAACTTAATACATGCAGGTAATTTTATTAGGCACTGTTTTTTTACATTAGGTTCCATGCGGACGGAGTCGCGGGCACAGCTAGTAACTTTTTTTTTCTTTTTTTTTTATGTCATAGGTGGCAAACGAACAGGTGGCTCACCTGATGTTAAGTGACCACCACCGTCCATAGACACTAACAACACCAGAGGAGTTGCAAGTGCGTTGCCACCCTTTGGGGGTAGGGTTAGGGGAGGGAGAGGGAGAGGAGAGAGGAGAAGGGAGCGGAAGTGGGACTCCAGCGCTCTCATTCACCGAACGAAACGCAACAATGCAAGCACTGTTACTTCACGTCGGTTTTCTATGAGAGGGTGGTACTAACCCGGACGAGCCGACCCATTCATCTTGAAGCCAGTAATAGTTTCAGCGTGGCTCTACCACCATTGAACTAATAAAACAACTCAAAGCACCTATTAAACTGTCGATATACTTGAAATGAAGTCACTTAGTAAATCTACATAAATTATAGAGAACAAATTCAACTCAAATTAAATAAGTTTTAAACTAATAATCGAAATGTACAAACAAAGAATAACCGAACTAAATAATGTCGAAATTAATTTTATACATTTTATTTCGATTGTACAAAAGGTTCGCGATAGAATTTAAATAAGTTAGTTCGTTTTAATTAAATTCATTATTTCCAAATGAATTCAGCGTAATTGCTTCGAAACGAGTTTTCAGTGTGATATAAATAACAGCCAATATACAATGAAATATAGACACGTACTGTGCAGTGTTACTGAAGCGAATTTAATTCTCGAATTAAAATTTCATTGGTATTCTTTACGATTACAAATAAATGCCAAGTCAATGATATCATCATTACATAGTATAAAACAAAGTCCCATACCGCGTCTGTCTGTCTGTCTGTTCGTGATAAACTCAAAAATTACTGAATGGATTTTCATGCAGTTTCGACCAGTGGATAAAGTGATTCATGAGGAACGTTTTGGTATATAATTTGTCAAGGATTTTTTTATAATCAGAGCGGGACAACGTCTGCCGCGCCCGCTAGTTATAACTAAAAAGCTGTAGATACGTGACTTAAATGATATTTTGACAAAACATATGCCACGATAACGCATACATACGTAAAGTAATATTGTAACGCCATACTGACTTGGACAAAATGTGGAAGTAAGATCTCATATTCTCATTATCAGTGGTGAAAAATTATTCTTGCGTTTTATAGCCTATTCAATGAGAAAGATTATAAGCTTTATCATACTACAGTCTTAAATAAGTCCTAAATATCTGTACCAAGAGTAGGTTTGAATGTAGCTTGAAGTAATATTGTAACGCCATACTGACTTGGATAAAATGTGGAAGTAAGATCGCATATTCTCATTATCGGTGGTGAAAAATTATTCTTGCGTTTTATAGTCTATTCAATGAGAAAGATTATAAGCTTTATCATACTACAGTCTTAAATAAGTCCTAAATATCTGTACCAAAAGTAGGTTTGAATGTAGCTTGAGTGTAAACGAAGCCACACGAGCCGTTTGTTGCAGAACGGGGATTCAGGAACTAAGTGTGAAAAAAAATTAAACTTGAGTAAATCGTAGGTCACAGTTAATCTCGGTAAAATTACTAATCACAATTACTTGTGAACACAAGTTAATACAAGAAAAAACAATTTATTATCTATGAGAATAGTACGCTTTCTCGATACAAGTCTTTATTTTATAAGATTTTATTGTGAGACGAATAAAGATATTCTATGCAACAAAAGAAAAACGATATGGTTAAAATGAACTTAAGGTAGTTTTATGGATAAAATAATTGAACATACTGTTTTATTTAACCGACTTCGAAAAAGGAGGAGGTTACTACGTTCGGTTGAATGTATTTTTTTTTTATGTATGTTAATCAATAACTCTGTCAATTATGAACTGATTTTAAAGATTCTTTTTTTAATTGAATTGTTAATAGAAACCATCCAGAATACCCCATAAGTACAAAAAGTACAGTACAGACGTGGGTATTTTATATTCAAACATGCATCAAAATCCATACGAAAATCTGTTACGTAATTTAGAAAAGGTAAGTACACATGCAGAGAGACGGAAATGACTTTGTTTTCTATACTGTTTATTAAAATTTTACTCCAGTAATAAGTCCCCAGTACATTCTATTTCAAGAGAAGCCTACAAAATATTGATTTTAGATAAAATTAATTACGAGTACTCTTGACAGGAAACCAGTGGCAGACAGTTTTAGGAGTTAGGTTTTACAACAAAGTCCCAAAGTATATTACCGTTTTTCCAGACTGTAGGTTAGATTTTTTTTGTCTTTTTAACGTGAAGAAATCCCTTATGGATACTCCACCCTCCCGGGGGAGAAGGTGGGTTATGTCCGAGTCGCACGGACTAAAACCCCACGGTGTACCGACAGACCGTTTTGTGGGGGCGGCAAGGGATCGTTCAAGCTAATCAACCTTGTAGAGCCGCCCCCACGGTCCGCCCGGCGGAAGGTGCCCGCCGGGATCCTACCTATAGAGGGGCAGACCGGGCACTCACCGGCTGCCCCCCTCGTCCGCCGGACCTGTGCAATGAGGAGATGGGCCCCCCGACCCATCCCCTCAGGTCCGGCTACGGTGGCAGGAGGAGTTGGGCGAAGCGCCTTCTCCTCTCTCCACTTTGCGGGGCTCGGACCGCGAATTTCTGGGGCGGCTGCGGCACTCGGTCGGTTACTCCCCAACGTGGGGGGGCCGGGCGCCGGGTGCCGCCGACTCTACATGGGAGTCGTGCGGGCGATGGCCGCTTACGGGGCACCAGTCTGGGCTGATGCCCTCGGTGCCGCCAACGTGCGTGCACTCCGCAATGCGCAGCGCACGGTGGCACTGAGGGTAATCCGGGCATACCGGACGGTGTCCTCGGCGGCAGCCTTAACGCTCGCCGGCTCCCTGCCCTGGGAGCTGGAGGCAGGAGTTCTCGCCGCCGTGTACGAGTTCACATCTGGCAACAGCCAAAGCCATGGTGCGCCGCGCACCCTAGCTAGTTGCTAGTAGCTGAGCTAGTTGTCAAAATAAAATCGGCCTGCTTGGTCAATAGCGTAGTCAGTTCGAAAAAAAAAAGCGTACGAATATCTTGCCGCTCCTTCTCGATGAGTGGGCTGTTTTCCGAACCGGCACAGTTCATGCGCTTTGACGTTCATAAACGCCTTCTTATGGCCTAAATTGATTTTTTTAATTTTGATTTCTTAAAATAATTATATTATTATTTGTAATTAATTATACATAAGTTATTTTAAACAAATTCACCGAGTAAAAATAATGAAGTTTAAACGTGTTCTTAAAGTATATTAATGTATATATCATTATAAAAAGAAGTCTTAATTATCCTCTTGAAAATCGTATTCCGTGAGCTTGAGGGGCACTTATGAATTTTCTCATTTATTTTTTTAATACAGCCGGGATACCTCTCAAGTTTTCATTATATTTGATCTCTTTTATTCAGTATCCAAATGGGAGACGTTTAGTTTTTTTAAATCTCAAGCGTTCTCTACGGTGTATTCTTAGCAACAAGCTTCTAAAGTGCTGCTATTCACGCCGCTACTTCTAGTTTGTTAAACAGTTTTTTGTTTTCAGACTAAATCAATATCTGCAGGTTTAATTAACTGTATCTTGGTATCATAAGTAGCTCTTTAATCTAGACATGAAATTAATGTCAACAGTCTTTGCGGTTTTTTTTTTAAATAGTAGCACGGCAAAATGATTACCTTGTGCTTGATGGTAAGCACAGTACAATCCAAAAACAATGACGACCACCGAGTGACACACTATCCATCGTGGGTCGCCGCTGTCATGCCGGCCTGCGAAAGGCTGGATATGTACAGGCTGATCCCGAAACGCAATCCGCAGAAGCGAATCACTATGACGGGCTTTTTCACCATATACATGATGGTTGCGACCCAGTCACCTGTAAAACCTGTCAGACCCTGTAAACCCCTACCACCCCGCTTTCGCCATTGCCTCATTCGTTATTCAGCAGGGTGCACCACGTGCAGGTGAGGTTGTAATGGATGTCTCAAGTCTTCGATGTTATTCGACCCCTTACACCCCCAAATTATCTCATCTCATATATCTAGTTCATATGAAATTATAGTTAGTTAAGGTACAAAATTACACATGAAACACAAATTCTGTCGACCCCTTACACCCCCAAATTATCTCATCTCATATATCTAGTTCATATGAAATTATAGTTAGTTAAGGTACAAAATTACACATGAAACACAAATTCTGACATAGGTTAGGACCATACCAAGGAAATATTTCAATAGTTGTAAACCTTTAAGTTTCCAATTAAATACTGGGTTATTATTTCTTATGAAATATACCTTAGGCATCGCTAACATGCAATGTATGTTATAAAAATAATGTAATATTAAAACATGCTGTATCTGTTACTGTGAAACATAAGTTATATTGTTTCTATCCAACGCGCCCAAATTGATACCGTAAAACGGGGTAAGTAGAAACCCGAACATTTGATAAAATCCTCTGTAAGTTTGTACTTAATTAACCAATGTGTTTAAATATTATAATTTTTTTAAATGATAGTAGTTTTCCTGTATTTTGGATATACATCAATCTAAGGGGATATTTATTCTCAAATCTTAGACATGACGATTGTTACCGTCGGGAACTCACACCCCATACAACAGTTATAACAGAAGCTATATGGGCGCGTTTAGGCGTATCGTCTTCCGAAACTACGCGATATATATCTAATAATAAAGCCAGATGCAAAGGAGTCTGTACCCGATGGATTGCAATTATAACATATAGTGACCCTTTTTTATGGCATTGAGCTTACTCGCGAAGAAAATGCCTTCACTTTGTGTTAATTTAGAAAAAAAAAACTATTTCCTAATACTAATAAAAGATTTGACAGCCCTTAAATAAATAAAGTTACGTATACGAACACCCGCCTTTTTAACCAATGTGTCCCCCGTACAATGACGCATGGTGCCGAAAGATGGACACTCACAAAGGAAACTGAGCATAAAATGAGGGTTGCACAGCATTTAATGCTAGGCATCACCTTGAGTGATAGACTAAAAAAATGCATATCTAGAAAAACACTAAAGTACGGGACATCGGTGTGCGTACTGCTCAACACAGATGGAGTTGAGCAGGCCACTTGGCCAGATGTAGTGATGGCAGGTCGAGTAGGTTCCTGATCGAGTGGCGGCCGAGAGAGGGCAAGCAAAGTATGGGTAAATCCTGGACAAGACTGGCACAGAACAGAATCGAAAGGCGTAAAAGGGCAGCGCATTGAGTGAGCCGTCCATAACTTATACGTATACATTTTTTTATTTTTTTAATATCATAGGAGGCAAGCGAACAGTTGGGTCACCTGATCTTAAGTGTTCACCGCTGTCCATAGACATTAGCAATACCAGGATATTCGCAAGTGCGTTGCCGGCCTGTGTTTGGGGGAGGGGGAATGGAGGTGGGCCTCCGGTGCTCTCACTGACCGAACAAAACGCAACAATGCAAGCACTGTTACTTCAGGTCGGATTTCCGTGAATGTGTGGTACTACCCCGGAAGAGCCAACACATTCATGCTGAAACCAGTAATAATAGCTTTAGCGTGACTCTCCCACCCATTAGTAATGAAACTACTTTTATGAGAAATATTCTTTAAAAAACGATAAATAAAATCGTCAAATTTGTTTGAAAAATCACAAATATATTAAATACATACGCAAAATCGCAGTGTGAACTGACGGGTTTAAACCATCTTAGTTCCGTTTGGAAATAATGAAGGCGCGCCAGACAAACCGTTTCCTTATAAATGGGAGACAGATATTGTTGTGGATGAAATAGATTTTTTTCCACGCTTCCCTCCGACCGACCTGCGATATATTTTTCGAAAGTGGAATTTTTCGCTTCTTTTACTAAACTGTCCTTCATTTGCAAACATATCTTTAATATTTTACGATCTGTTTACATAAAATACATTGTAATTCTTCTTTTTTAGATAGTATTTATTAAGAGTTTTCTTGTACATTAACGAATACTCAAGGTTGAAAACTTTGTAACTATAATTTAGAACAAAAAAACAAAGATTATACTAGCTGTGCTGAACGATTTCACTTGCTTTTGGTATTGAAAATACTAAATTAATCTCAACATAAGTAGATATGCTTAAACAAAAGCCTTACAAAGAGCGGTGAAGGGAGCTCACTACTTTAATTATATAGGTATTCGCAATTCGGACCTTATCGCTAATATTCGGTTCTTGTCGCCGACTTCTCGATCGGAGGCCATACCGGGGCCTGAGGAGGGGAGTGGGGCGGAGGAAGACATGTGAAACCTCCCTGCCAGAGGGGCAGGGGGGCGCGCCTTAATGAATTTAACGGACTATCCCGAGTCCGGATCAAAGGGAGCTGTTTAAAACTAAACAAAATAGGAAAACAACGCAAATAAGTACCTGAGCGAGACAGGGGAAAAATAACATAAGACTACTTAAATAAACAAACAATAAAAAGTAAATAAATTTAAAAATAAATCCGTGAAGAATTAAAGAAATACGTAAATAAATAGTTAAATAAAAGAGTAAATAAATAAATATTCCAAGAAATAGATAAAGCAATAAATAAATACAAAGGAAAGGTCTCACTCAGTTCCAGGAAAAAGAACGTAGGTGAGGAACGCAGGTGTGCAGCGCACCTGTGCAGCGCAGGTGTGCCGGATCGAAACAACACAATAACTAAGGTACAAAATTACACATGAAACACAAATTCTGACATAGGTTAGGACCATACCAAGGAAATATTTCAATAGTTGTAAACCTTTAAGTTTCCAATTAAATACTGGGTTATTATTTCTTATGAAATATACCTTAGGCATCGCTAACATGCAATGTATGTTATAAAAATAATGTAATATTAAAACATGCTGTATCTGTTACTGTGAAACATAAGTTATATTGTTTCTATCCAACGCGCCCAAATTGATACCGTAAAACGGGGTAAGTAGAAACCCGAACATTTGATAAAATCCTTTGTAAGTTTGTACTTAGTTAACCAATGTGTTTAAATGTTATAATTTTTTTAAATGATAATAGTTTTCCTGTATTTTGGATATACATCAATCTAAGGGGATATTTATTCTCAAATCTTAGACATGACGATTGTTACCGTCGGGAACTCACACCCCATACAACAGTTATAACAGAAGCTATATGGGCGCGTTTAGGCGTATTGTCTTCCGAAACTACCCGATGTATATCTAATAATAAAGCCAGATGCAAAGGAGTCTGTACCCGATGGATTGCAATTATAACATATAGTGACCCTTTTTTATGGCATTGAGCTTACCCGCGAAGACGATGCCTTCACTTTGTGTTAATTTAGAAAAAAAAAACTATTTCCTAATACTAATAAAAGATTTGACAGCCCTTAAATAAATAAAGTTACGTATACGAACCCCCGCCTTTTTAACCAATGTGTCCCCCGTACAATGACGCATGGTGGCGAAAGATGTACACTCACAAAGGAAACTATGCATAAAGTGAGAGTTGCAGACTACATATGTCTACACATTGAGTGATAGACAAAAAAGACGGATATCTAGAAATACACTAAAGTACAGGACATCGGTGTGCATGCTGCTCAACACAGATGGAGTTGAGCAGGCCACTTGGCCAGATGTAGTGATGGCAGGTCGAGTAGGTTCTTGATCGAGTGGCGGCCGAGAGAGGGCAAGCAAAGTATGGGTAAATCCTGGACAAGACTGGCACAGAACAGAAACGACGTAAAAGTCTTATGTCCGGCAGCGCATTGAGTGAGCCGTCCGTGACTTATACGTATACATTTTTTTTTTTTTAATATCATAGGAGGCAAACGAACAGTTGGGTCACCTGATCTTAAGTGTTCACCGCTGTCCATAGACATTAGTAATACCAGGGGATTCGCAAGTTCGTTGCCGGCCTGTGTTTGGGGGGAGGGGGAATGGAGGTGGGCCTCCGGCGCTCTCACTGACCGAACAAAACGCAACAATGCAAGCACTGTTACTTCAGGTCGGATTTCCGTGAATGTGTGGTACTACACCGGAAGAGCCAACACCAGCATGAAACCAGTAATAATAGCTTTAGCGTGACTCTCCCACCTATTAGTAATGAAACTACATTTATGAGAAATATTCTTTAAAAAACGATAAATAAAATCGTCAAATTTGTTTGAAAAATCACAAATATATTAAATACATACGCAAAATCGCAGTGTGAACTGAGGGCTTTAAACCATCTTAGTTCCGTTTGGAAATAATGAAGGCGCGCCAGACAAACCGTTTCCTTATAAATGGGAGACAGATATTGTTGTGGATGAAATAGATTTTTTTCCACGCTTCCCTCCGACCGACCTGCGATATATTTTTCGAAAGTGGAATTTTTCGCTTCTTTTACTAAACTGTCCTTCATTTGCAAACATATCTTTAATATTTTACGATCTGTTTACATAAAATACATGGTAATTCTTCTTTTTTACATAGTATTTATTAAGAGTTTTCTTGTACATTAACGAATACTCAAGGTTGAAAACTTTGTAACTATAATTTAGAACAAAAAAACAAAGATTATACTAGCTGTGCTGAACGATTTCACTTGCTTTTGGTATTGAAAATACTAAATTAATCTCAACATAAGTAGATATGCTTAAACAAAAGCCTTACAAAGAGCGGTGAAGGGAGCTCACTACTTTAATTATATAGGTATTCGCAATTCGGACCTTATCGCTAATATTCGGTTCTTGTCGGTCGGGCGACCTGTCCTCACTTCGCGATTTCTTAGTTCGTTTGTTTCCAAGATTATTTCTATCCCGTTTAACCTACAGTATCTACTGGTGATTGTTTTACTCCCAAAATTTGTAACATATAATCTTCCTTAATAAATAGGTAATAAAATGCAAATGTACTTTTTCAAGTATTTGTAGTTGCAGCTTGTAGTTGGTTTTTGCAGTGATGAAACGTTCAATTGAGCAAAACAATTTTTTAACTAAGATTATGCGAATGTTTGTTTGTTATGCCATCACGCCTACATTACCAAACAGATCACCATGACATTTTTACATACGTGCGTTTTACAAAAATGTTACTCGAAGACATGCATTATGAGTTTCTTAGTAAAGCTTTATCGTGAACATCTATAATCTATGCATCATTTATCGTTTCAAAACAAACAGACAGACAGACATTTCTAATAATGATTGAAATGTATTATATTACTTATTCCTCTAGACACCTCCAACATTTTTTTTTTCACAAAAATCTTAAAAGTACAGCCACGTCATATTTACATTCTTACTGTATATTCTTAAATCAGCCACGTTAACTGTTTATTTAATAACTATTTTGAATATAAAAGCACACTTCGTTACTGCAACGTGTCTTTCAATTTTAAAACAAGCGTCTAGTCTAGCAGTTTTAATGAAAATATTTTTCATATTAATTACTGATTGTTTGTGCTTTTGCTAGCATTTATTACATTACTTATTACGGACCTTTCTATGATGGAGTGTCATTGAATGTTTATCCTAAGTTCATCTGCACCTTTTAGTTTGGAAATAATGATATTTTAATATATTTATACGCAACTATATAAGCCGCCAAGGAGCGATGATTGATGTCGATGATTTTGAAGCGATGGTGGTTTATTGGATAGCTTGTTCGGACACAGCGTCGGTGGATGTAGGTTCACTTCATTGTAACTATCTTTCCTAAGATATGGGGTCCTTCAAGCGTAACGTAAAGAGACACTTACGCAGGTCGGCATGACAGTGGCGACCGCCGATGGATAGGTTGTCTCTCGGTGGTTGCCATTGTTTTTAGATTGAACTATGCTTACCATCAGTGATAGTACTGTCACCTTGTCATGATACAATAAAAAAAAAAGTGAATCAGAGTTTTCGTTAGAGGAAAACATCATAATGAAACTATAGTACGGTGGTAAGGCTCTTTCTAAGTCCACCCGGTTAGCTACCACCCTCGAGTTGATAATCCGATTGATTATGTAGATGTATTGATTTATTGATTGTAGATTTATTGATTGATTTATTGATTGTAGATTGATTGTAGATGTGTTTGTATACTTTTCCTCATTTTATTTTGATTTATGGCAGAAATGTTGCAACGTGTCGCGTCCAGTGTGAAGCACCATAGATTTATCACATGTTGGTCATTTTGTGGTTTTGATTTACCTCATCAAGTTGCTAACGGATATATGTACTCAACTTTGTAGTTAATTCTCCTTGATACCACCAAAATCTTTTTAAAAACAAGCCTTTATTCAAACGCGCTGAACACCTTAATCGGATCGTTTTTCAATCTGTATGGAGGCCATTTTGAAATTCGCTATTTTTGTTCTTATTTAATTTTCGTGTATTGCTATAGGATATTAACTACACTGCTCTAGTACGTAGGTCTAAGGAAACTGGTTCTAATTCAGCTTGCAAGGTTTGACCTAAACAAACTAACAAATGGTGCAAGCTAAATAAAAGCTGACGGTCGGGTTTTTTCTAAGTCTAGTTAGCTACCACCCTCAAGTTCCAAATCTGTCGACAAGTACCTGTTGGCACGTTTCAGCAGCTGCACTTAATAGCCACCTCTAAGCTTAACGACTTTATCATCTCAGAACACCTCGTAACTCAGCATCAGATGAGGTTGCAATCAAACGTTAAACCCCAACAAGTACCCATAATAAAAGGAACACAACAATTGTAAAAATATTTTAACAAGATTAGAAGAGAATATTAAAGTTTCTAAGCTATTAAATAAATTATAGTTTCACTCTATCTCTGAAAAAAGAGACACAAAGTTCTTATAATTCAGCAAAAAGAATACGTTTTTAATTTGAAACTAAAAATGAATATTCTTAAAATCAAATATCATAACTATGCACATATTTAAATGATGGTTCTCAAGAAAGAAAGTTTTAAGGACCAACAGCAGTATTTATTACTGGCAATTTAAACAAATCATCATATTCTGCAGATAAAGGGTTATTCTCAAAGGCGCTTAAAATTCAAAGAATCCTTACCACAAAATTATATCATTAAAAACCCTAATTTATAAGACAAAGAACATCTTCGTTCAATGCTTATTGCAAACGAGACCATTATGAAAGGCCTCCCCGTTTTCTCAATTCACCTGAAACGTTCGAGGAGAATTTGATTATGCGGAAAGGTTTAAAAGAGAAATCGGGGATCAACATGAGTTGGTGTCGGTGACGCAATAGCCAGATTTTCGTATTGAAGAGGGCCGCGGCCGGTAGATTGCGTGCGAAGCGTCCGTAACAGGATTTGACACTGTTCAGATATCGTTACGTTTCGTCTTATTGAGTGTTTCGAATGATAGTTAAGAATGAACAAAGCTTTTTCAGCATCCATTATATAAAGCAGATTCAGATTTTAATTCAAATCTCATTCGACAAATCTAAAACTAATCTCAGTTTGATTTATTGCAAACGAAATTGTTTTTACATGAGTACCATAAAATACTTTACGTAAATGGTTTTTTTTTTACATTTATTCGAATGTAGTATTAGTTTATCAATCAATTCAGAGATATTTGACTACAGAAGATAAATTTTCTATTACATCTGTTATAATATGTTGTATATATATTGTACATTATAATAAGTTTGTTTGTTTTTATATATTGTATTGAATTTTGTATTTTTATTATCAAACTGACGTTATTTTAAGCTCGAGCTGTTTATTGGTCTGTATTTGTACTTCTAAATTTATATTTAATTTATTTAGTATTGAATTTGTAGTTACAGTGCGTATTTACTGTGATCATCTGTGACGTGTTATGTGTGTCTGTATTATTTGTTTGTTCTTTTAATTTTGTATTATAACAATATTATAACCGACTGAACGTCCGTTTATCATCATATGGGCTTACCGCAAATCATCGCTGCAGTACTGCTGTACTGCAAATTTTGCGCAATAGGTCTGCCATTTGTCGAACATTTCTTTTGTTTTTCATTTATCAAATGTATCAATTTTTTTTAATCTAATTTGTTTGTGTAATTTAATTACTATACAGGGCGTCGCTAGTCTGACGCAAGCGCAATATGTCACGTCCATATCGACGTCATTGGTGACATTTGGTGAAATCACAAGAGCTTAGGTTAGCTTTTGTGTAATTTAATTACTATACAGGGCGTCGCTAGTCTGACGCAAGCGCAATATGTCACGTCCATATCGACGTCATTGGTGACATTTGGTGAAATCACAAGAGCTTAGGTTAGCTCAGATAGGTAGGCTCAGATAGGGGAGAGGGTTTTTCTGCCGCATAGGGGCATACGGGAGGCGCTCCGATATTTCGGAGCGCCCCCCTACCTGCGGCGGGTGCTGGAGGCGTACCTCGAGGATAGGGAGGTCGCCTATGTAGACGGCGACGGGCGTATGGTCCAGCGGGCCACAAGGCGAGGGGTTCCACAGGGGTCGGTCCTGGGGCCGCTCCTGTGGAACATGGGCTACGACTGGGTGCTCCGCGGCGTGCTCCCATACGGAGCACGCCTCATCTGTTACGCGGACGACACCCTAGTCGTAGCCCAGGGGGAGGAATGGAATGAAGTGGAGCGTCTGGCCACGATGGCCACAACCCTCGTGGTCAGGCGCATAAGGAGGTTGGGCCTCAGAGTGGCCCTCAAGAAGACTGAGGCCCTACTTTTTCATGGGCCTCGGCGGGGGCCACCTCCTGGGGCCCACATTGTGGTGGAGGGCACCCGAATCAGGGTGGGGACCCAGATGAAATATCTGGGCCTCACCCTGGACGGGCGCTGGCGGTTCAAGCCCCATTTTGCAGGGCTCGGACCGCGAATTGCTGGGGCAGCGGCAGCACTCGGCCGTTTGCTCCCTAATATAGGGGGGCCGGGCGCCGGGTGCCGCCGACTCTACATGGGAGTCGTGCGGGCCATGGCCGCCTACGGGGCACCGGTTTGGGCCGACGCCCTCGGTGCCGCCAACGTGCGCGCGCTCCGTAATGCGCAGCGCACGGTGGCACTGAGGGCGATCCGGGCGTACCGAACGGTGTCCTCGGCGGCAGCCTTCACGCTCGCCGGCTCCCTACCCTGGGAGTTGGAGGCAGGAGTTCTCGCCGCCGTGTACAAATTCACGGCGGCGAGGAAACGAATTGGGGAGCTTCCGGCTCCCAGGGAGGTAGAGGGGGAGAGACGGCGTCTCAGGGAGGACGCCGTCGAAAGGTGGATGCAGGACCTGGCGGACGCGCGCTTCGGGACGTACACCGTTGACGCCGTCCGCCCGGTCCTGCGAGACTGGATCAGGAGGGAGTTTGGCTCCCTGACGTTCCGACTGGTGCAGGTGCTCACCGGACATGGTTGTTTCGGGTGGTACCTGCACCGGATCGCACGCAGGGAGCCGACCGCCGCCTGCCACGAGTGCGGCGCTGACGAAGATACCGCGCAGCACACTCTGTCTGAGTGTGCTGCGTGGGGGGTACAGCGCCGCATTCTGGCGGCGGTGGTAGGAGTAGATTTGTCGCTGCCGAGTGTGGTTTCGGCCATGCTCGGCAGCGAACAGGCGTGGCGAGCAATGGCCTCCTTCTGCGAGGAGGTCATCTCGCAGAAGGAGGCGGCGGAGAGGGCCCGTGAAGCAGACCCGCTGAGTGGCCGTCTCCGCCAACAGAGGACCGGCAGGAGGAGGCGGCGCTTTGCCCAACTCCTCCTGCCACCGTAGCCGGACCTGAGGGGATGGGCCGGGGGGCCCATTTCCTCATTGCACAGGTCCGGCGGACGAGGGGGGGTAGCCGGTGTATGCCCGGTCTGCTCCTCTATAGGTAGGAGCCCGGTGGTCACTTTCCGCCGGGTGGACCGTGGGGGCGGCTCTACAAGGTTGATTAGCTTGTTCGATCCCTTGCCGCCCCCGCAAAACTGTCTGTCGGTACACCGTGGGGTTTTAGTCTGTGCGAGTCAGACATAACCCACCCTCTCCCCCGGGTATCCATAAGGGATTTCCCCGCGATAAAAAAAAAAAAAAAGATAGGTCGCGAATTGCATGTATCAGGCAACAGCCAAAGCTGAGGTGTGCCACGCATCCTTGAGCTAGTTGATAAAATAAAATCGGCTCGCCTTAGTAGTCCAGTGAAGCTGTTAAGAACTTGCTTGGTCAATAGCGTAGTCAGATCGAAAAAAAAGAAAGCTTTTACTCATTCAAAAATTTAAACACGTATATGTTACAATCGTCTATATACAATGCGTCTAAATACGCAATACGTCACGAGCATGTCGAAGTCATTGGTGACGTAAACCCGTAACCATGGCAAATAATTTTATTTTTAAATCTCTTAACGCGTCTAAAGAAGATTTCACTTCAAAAGACAAATAATTTAATAGTATTATGAAGTTATTATTAATAAATCTCGATATTTTAAAAGCCAATATATTCAAAAGCCTATTCCATCTCGGCGTGTGTATCCCTCGTTGAAAAATCGACAGGTGCATATGATATTCCAGTGGCGCCATTTGCTTTATTTATTAGGGCCGTCCGTTGACGGAGGCAAAAAGACAAGCCCGATATAGGCGTATCTTTTTTCGCGCCAATTGTGTTTGTATTTTTACGGGCCAATTTTATAAAGATTTGAATTTGATTTAATTGTTATTCTACATGGTTTAATTACTTCGAGTTTTAATACTTATAAACATTATTTTTAGTTACGTCACTTTGTATACCGAGCGACTGTTTAGTCGCCAGCAATATTTTTACATGATAATCATAAGTCGTTTCTCATTCTGCATCAATTACAAAAAAATAGGTGCTTAATATTTGACCTAATTATCTCGAGAAACACAAAACTGATATACACTCAAGATCAGATGATTTACGCATAAACGAACTGGTGTAATAAATTAATAACGCCCTGTCGCGCAGTCCAGCCCACCTCCCGCACCTCGATTCGCGCTCCGGTTCCCATTGTTTGACCGTTCGCCGTTCCCACGATAAGCAGTTACGTAATGATTAACCTTGAAAAAGACCCTTTAACCCTTATGTGAGTGACGAGGTACACGGTTACCTTTTGCATTTTCAAATTTTATAAAAAGTATATTTTATCTCTTGTAGGTAGCTATAACTCTCTGATTTCTCATAACTATTTGTAAATTGTGCTTTTTTAAATGTTTTGACCTCATCAACTATGTACATTTTCAGGAAATGAAATCATATCTTTTATTCATAATAGAGTGACAAGGTACCTCTTTGAGTTTTGTATGACACTGGAAAAATTATTTCTAATTTCGTACTTGAAATACAAAAAAGAAATGATTAATATTTATTAAACTGTTTACTTATATCAAAATTAAAAATTGTTTGTTTATATAGAATCAGAATTCCTTTTGAAACAGGTGTTATATATCGGTCAAGTTACTGCACGTTCATTACAAACTGGTCTTCTGCAGCTAGTGTAAGCTTTTCTTTACTTTTGTGTGAGTTCTTTGCATATATAGCAACTTCCAACGACAGCAATACGCCCTGTAGAATCATGTCTGACTTGGAGATGTTATAAATTCAGACGGAATTGAAAACCTTAATTCTTGGCCATGCACGTCCTGTACTGTAGATCCTAGATGCAATTGTGATATTTTACAATGAAATTTTATCTTTGTTCTATATTATTATTTTACGGTTAGGTTAATTCTTGAATTTTCATATTTACTCGAGAGATCTAATACAATGCATTCTCCTAGATTGTTTTGAGGATTAACATCATTGGACTTTCCAGTATATATTGGTTCATTTAGATAATAGGAATTAATAGGTTATGTATTGAATAAAGCTCTCTGTCGAATACGTTCATGAGACTTATAATTTTTACTCAAATTTGAAGTTAGTATACTCCAAATGTCTCCTATAGCAGCTACTTTATCACTCGGCAAACGATTAAGCCGTGTGAAACTATTATCACTCCACTACAAAATTCTCACAAAATTGTCACATTTTGTCATTGGAATTATTTTAATACTTTTGAATAATCCCATTGGATTGTTAAATTTGAAAGATGCAAGTTTGTATCCAAGATTGTTTGAAAATGAATAAAGTTACCACTGAGTTTCGTCGTTTGTAACAAGAAATATTTCAAAATATTGTCGCACAAAATCTTCGCCTGAACCATAAGTGTCAACCTCGCTTATCATTTCAGCTTTTGGCTCAACATTAGAAAATTGAAGAATGAAAGAATAGAACTGCTCTCTTCATGTAAGGGTATGAATAGCATCAAATTCTTCTTCGTCACCACAACATTCTGCTAGTAATCTAAAGTTATATCTACAAAATCGTGATCTTTGTTTAGAAGTACTCGCTCTAGTACGCATAATGAAATAATTATAAATTAATAATATGAAGAAATAAATAATTATAAAAGAAACAAACGTTTCCAGTCAATTGTCAATAACAAACAAGATACATTGAATGTTTTAAACCCCTATATCTCTATATCATCCACTGTATCTTCCTCCTCCACGTCCATTCTCTTTAATTTGGGACCATCGATTATTGAATTACACTAAAGTAAACAGAGTCAAAGTAAGAAAACAGAACTTAATCAATTTAAACGTTTAAATTAGGTGCGAAGTGTGTATAAAGGTACCCGGGTGCTTCGTCACTCTAATGGAGATGTTCTTTTGGTCACTCAGACAAGGGCTAAAGTTCTTCATTGAAGCTAGGTCTGATTTTTTACGTTTAAAAGTACCTTACCCATAATTTTTAACCGACTTCGAAAAAGGAGGAGGTTACTGCGTTCGGTTGTATGGTTTTTTTATGTATGTTATCGATATCTCAGTCAATTATGAACAGATTAAATGATTAAATTAAATGATTCTTTTTTTATTTGAATCGGTTATATTCAGAGGTGGTCCCATATAAATGAAATGAAATGAAGAAAATATTCAACCCCTAAGGGGGTGAAATATCCTTTATTTGATTTTCGCCCTCTTCGTCTCTACGTATTTTCGGGAAACTGGAACCGATTTATTATACCCATTAGAAACCAAATATATTTAGGGACACTAAAAATAGGGAAGTATATTATTTTACAAAAAAAAAATAAACCGCCTTCGATGTGAAAAACTAATAAGGCACTAAAAAGCGAAAAATATACGGATTATTAAATTGCAAGTTTGATCCGCAACTTTCTTGTGTGACGAAAAATGGTGGAGGTAAACAGTCTGAATACAATCATCTTTCACAAAAGCATTATAAAATTGAATAAACGTATATAACTATGTAAGTGCACGATTGTAAATTCTCTATAGACTTTAAATCCTCTCTAATTATTACCCTAGAGTTAGATTATAGAGATAAGCTTAAAATCTTCTATATAAGAATGTTAATCTAAAGTGTCTGTACTTTTTAGATTATATTGTGAACAAATATTGTTGCAGGTGTCTTTGGAATAAGTAATAAGATACATTGCAATCATTTTTAGAAATATCTGTCTGTCTATTTTGTTTGTTTGAACACGCATCACCGCTAAAGTACTGCGTACATGATAAAACCTCACCAAGAAATTATAAAGCATATCGAGTAACATTTAGTATTGGTTTCATTAAAATCGGTTCACTCTATCAAAAGTTATTGTAATTTTAATAACGACGCGAACTAATTACGAGAGAAAGTTAGACAAGTAAATGGACTTAATGATAGAGGTATCTACTCATATTCCATAATTACTTGAATTTTTCACGTATCCATGATGACAAAAAAGATTGAAATGCGATAAAAATGTAACATTAATCAATAAACAAATGACTACTTTTGGAAAAAGAATTCCATGTTTTTATAATAAAATTAATTTGAAATTAGAATTCTTAGCCAAACAAAAATTATTTTGATTTGAAATGGCCAGTACTGCAGAACGGCAATTTCATAGGTAAAGACATTCAAATGATTTTATAAGTAACTATTTTTTTTTAGTTTAGATTCCACTCGAACGGAGTTATGGGCACACAGCTAGTTACTTAATATAATTGTAATATACTTGCTCTACCTGCGGCTTCACACGTGTTTATTACTTAGTAATGATTTTCATCTCGTAATTTCATATTGACCCATATTTTAGTTTCTAAAATCATTATTAATCATCTTTCGAATTGTCTGAAAATAATCATATATTTTTTTTATAATTTTCTTTTTTTAATTTTTTTTTATTGTACCTCGGCAAAGTGACTGTACTGTGATAGTAAGCACAGTACAATCCAAAGACAATGGCGACCATCGAGAGACATACTATCCGTCACCGGTCGCCGCTGTCATGCCGACCTGCGTAAGTATCTCTTCGCGTTGCGCTTGAAGGACCCCATGTCATACCCAGTCATTTAATAATTGATACTGATATTTTTTATAAAAAGTTGATATGTTCAAAATTGTATTTACTCCTCTAATGCAGAAATTCATTACAATCGTTTGAGAATAAATCTAAATATGTAAAAATTGAGTGTCATGTTGTTTCTCCACGATGAAGTTCGACACTACTCAACCGATGTTCATAAAAGTTGGCAGTATAATTTGGTTCAACTTGAGAGATAATATAATTTATATTTCGATTAATGGCCTCAATATTTTCTAATTACAAATGTAATAATTGTCAATGTTTGTTATTTAATTAGTCTCGAACAAATGGTGATTTAAATTAGTTTGTTGACAGAAAACTGTAGTATCACCTGCTATAAATACTGCACGCTTTAATTTTGAATTTATTTTTCAACTCCATTTAATTTTTTGGTGCACATATTGTGTTGTGCAAGTCACAGCAACGCGTGTCCCGGTCAGCGATTAAGTTATTTTTTTTTTACAAATTTTCAAATAATTACCCAATTTTTATAGCTTTTGTTAACATAATCTAGAGATTTTTTTTATATCATAGTAGTCTTTGCATTAAATTTAGAAAATACATGTATATACAAAACTACAGATATATTAATACACTACGGCTTCGCACGGATGAACAATTGTTTTAAACATTTGGGTTAAACATATGTGGATTGGCTAAAACTGATCATAGTCTTGAAAATCTTGTACCCACGATCCAACCCAGAATCGAAAATCTTACAGAAAGAAATGTCTTTTGTTCGAGGGTAGATGATTGTGCTAACCTAACAAAATGATAAGATGAAAAAACTACCCGGTGAATTCAACTGTTTTGGTTCATGATAGCTTAGCGGGAACTACTCTTTACTGTATTTGGCAAATTAACTCACAGTTAAGCTAAACACTGGTGACATTACATTTGGTATAAATCTTATTGATTCCCAATTTGGATTTTGTTGTGATGAACATAATCAATTTATGGATTGACTGAATGCCGACCTATTACTATGAGCTAAAATTCTATTGCACAAATAAGTCGCGCGGTTACCTACGCTATAGATGTGCGCGCCCCTCTCCCGTGACCCACATCTCCGACGATCTCAAAGAACAGAAGCTCCCTGTTCGCGAGGTACATCGCATGCGCTCTCCGCGCACCAAGACCCCATACGACATGGTATTATTCATTCTCGATCGCACCCATCAAGGGAAAGCGATATTCAATATCACGACCCTCTGCGTCATCTCCGGCGTTATCGTCAAGCCGCCGCGCAAAACGTCCGTACCCTTGCAGTGTCACAACTGCCAGGTGTACGGGCACTCCGCACAAAACTGTCGCCTGCGACCCAGGTGCGTTAAGTACCTCGACGATCACTCCACTAAGGAGTGGTCTCGCTCGTCGACCTCCTCCGACCCTCCGAGTTGCATTTTGTGCCGCGGCCTGGGTCATACCGCGAACTATCGCGGATGTCCCCGCGCCCCGCGCACAAAGCGCCCCTGCTACCCTAGGCAGGTCTTGCCGTCTAGGACGGCCGCCGCCTCCGGTCGCCCTTAACCTCCGCCTCTCATATCCCGAGAGGGGTATGAAAGTATACTACTGATAACAAAAATGCAATTTTTTAAATTTGTTTTAAAATCTGTCTGTCTGTTTGTGCCGGGTAATCTCCGAACCGGCTGGACTGATTTTGACGGGAATTTCAGTGGCAGATAGCTAAAATTACAGCAGGTTACTTTAAATTAGACTAGCTGTTAACCGCGGCTTCGTCTGCAATACTATCTTCAAAACGATTGGACTGATTTTCATGGGACTTTCACCGGCGGATAGAAGACATGATGTCTTCTAAAAGCAATTTAGTCTTTTTTAATTTAGACTAGCTGTTAACCCGAGATGTTACTATCGCGAAACAGTGACTCACCTACATCACTTGTACTCACTCATGAGATCACCTCTCACACACGTGCACATATATACACATGGTGGAAGGGTTTTGTTTTTTTCCCTCATCGAACTGAATCGAATAGTTTAGTTCGTTCCATTTCCGGTATACACGTATGCCTTTGTGAATCATGCAATTTTTATTGTATGATTCCCAAACGAATATATGTATGAATAGCTTAGAATAACTTAACTAGGTCAGTTCGGGTTTCTCAGCCGAGGTGTGCCGTGCGCCCTTGAACGTGTTACCTAAATAAAATCGGCTGAGTGCCTTAAGCGCTCGCATTAGTAGTCCGGTGAAGCTGTGAAGACTCATGAATTATTTTCTTTAATGGTAAAAACCGTATGAAAATTCGTTGAGTAGTTTTTGAGTTTATCGCGAACAGACAGACAGATATGGTAGAGGACTTGGTTTTATAATACGTACTGATAAAAAACTGGAAGATGTTTTTCAGATAATATAGCTTACGTATAGTTTTAGTATAGAGTGTTCTATCGTACCAAAGTAAAGAATATCTATATCTAGGCAACAGTAACTATACAGTTATTATATGTATGACGTCATCATGGATGACGAAACTATATTTAGGAATTAACCTTTCATTAGACGAATCGAACTATTGTATAAACTACTAGCTGATACGTGCCCACTTCGTTGGGCGGTAGTAGGCATTATCAAGCTACAACTTTTCTCTAGAACTCAATCATAAGACCCAACGGAAGCTCTCAAAAGGAAATAAGATCCCGATTTATAAATATTCTTCATTGTTGCTCAGCTCCTAATGGTCTAAGCGTAATGATATATAGCCTATAACACTCAGAAATAACGTGGCTTTCTATTGGTAAAATAATTTTTAAGATCGGTTTAGTAGTTCCTGAGATTACCCCCTACAACGTAACAAACTCACAAACTTTACCTCTTTATAATATTAGTATAGATGAAAAATTTGTGATGTTGAATGTAGTTTTATATACTCTTTCACGCAGTAACTACTTAACGAATTAATTTCAGGGTGTTGAAAATGACATAATTTAAAATTTATTAATGCCGTTTGTGTGCTTAATCAAAGCTTTGTATAAAAACAGGTATGTCGTAAACGATATAAGTGATATTTTTGTATTACAGGGAAACATTTTAATTATTTATCACTCACTTTTAGCATATAATAGCATAGATTGTGCTGTATGTGAGACGGCAGCTGAGGTAGACACCATATTTTTATTACAAAAACGAGCACTTCAACCAATCTATAATATGGGACCTCGCGAATCATAAAAACGAAGTTCCAGGAATTCGGTATCTTAACTCTACCCTCCCAACGTATTCTTGATAAAGTAATGGATGCACGTAAAAACTTTGAAAAATTGCGTTTTGTAAAAGATGTTCTAAATACTAGAAATTTTAACAAACTGGTCATCCCATGTTTATGTTGACTCCTCTCTGTGAATCCATTAAAAACGATTGGATGATATATTAGAAATATATATGTTAAAAAGATGTACCCGATCGAGTTTCTTGCCGGTCCTTCTCGATGACTGAGTTGTATTCCGAACCGGTGGTAGTTTTGACGTTCATAAGTGCCTTATTAGGAACTAAACTGAATAGAGTTTTTGACGACTTCTTGGAATGTCATGTACCACTACATGATTTCACATTTTGTTCATAATCTTGTGTTATTTGAGTCTATATTTTATAATATTGGTAGTGTTTTATGTAATATAGTTCGGTTATTATACAAAAGTGAAATGAATTGGAAGTAATACCACGGAGCATAAATTCTGAGATGTTACAAAAAGTTCTAACAAGTGAGCCACCATCTAGTTAGGACATTGAAATTATCACAAAACACTTATATCAGTAAAAGTCTAAAATATTGGTTGCCAAAGATAATATTTCAAAAAACCACATAACTGCATGATGTGTGAAAGAAATAGACATATGTATACCCGAAAACATTCAAATCAAATCAAATCAAATCGAACCTGATACAATTGAAATTGTTCTAAATTATGTAGACCTTAATTCGGGCCCCTGTTTAACCTATTTTCTCTTTCACGGAAGTGAAAATCACCAAATTAAGATTGACAGTGCGCCATTTTTCATCCGTCCATTCATTTAAATCGTCAGGTGATTCATTAATTACAATGTTTTCGAGATTTATTATTAAACGTTCGTCGAACAGGAACTGATAATATATCATCTTTTTAAAGTATTTATCTGGTTTATAAATATTAATGAGCGCGTTTCTAATTAAGATTTTTAAAAGAAATAACATATATATTTATTAATTTCTACAACCTTGCAATAGACGGAAACCTGTGATCTCATTTCGGGGCTTAATTTGCAATCTGATGTCCGTATGTTTAAGGTCGACACATACAAATTTTTATTTGAAAAAACAAATTCGATAATAAAAACAAAACAGTTCCATTACATGCCTTCATTTGTTACATTTATAACTTTTCAAATAAAGTAAAACCAAAAAAGAGACTGGTTTTCTTTTCCAAATTTGTCGATTACGAACCGGGAGGGATAAGAACAATCGATTCACAACTCCAATAACAGGTTCAGCTTTCATCCGCCCTAGACTATGCACTAAGAAAATGCACACTCTTAAATAAATTAGATTGGAAGAAATTGTCAGAAGATTGTCCCCGATAATGAGATATTGATGATCGGTTCTACTCGATAGTAGGTATTTCTTTTTTATATAAAGTAATAGAAATGATATTCGAAACGTATATTATATTAACGTTAATACATATAAAAACGTATGCAAGCAAAATGGTTAGAACGCTAAAAGATAAAATGTCGCAAGCTGAATCTATTAGCAGTTAGAGAGGTCACGTTGCAGAGCTTGCAATATGGGAACTATTTAGATTGTCCTGTTTAGTATGTCCATAATTTTAAAACTTTTTATCCTTTTGGAAGAGAAAACTTCGTTAGGCGCGTTGAGTGGTATTTTTTGGCAGGAGATAAATTTATGATTTCGCGTGTTGATTTGTTAGTAAGCGTGACCGATCGTATTGTGCTTGCACGGCTTGCATAGGTCTAGCAACGCGTAGTATAGCGGCCTGTGTACATCTAATATTGATATTTTGTATTGAGATCGTGCAGTCCACCATATATTTGATGAATTAATAAACTGTATAAAAAAGTATATAATTATTATTTGGAGTGAAAACCACACTATGGATAATAATTACACTAAAAACTCTGTCAAAAAACACTATTTATCTATTTAAAATTCGTTTACGTGTATATCAATTTAATCAAATTATATATATATATATATATATTATATATATATATATTACAGTTACGTGCCACTATCTTAGGTGATATTACCTAGTATTTATTCCTGTACACCCAGAATACCCCTGATTCTACTCCATTGAAAAATCCATCCAAAGGTTGCCTGGAAGAAATTGCTAATAGCAATAAGGCCGCCCATTGTACCATTAATAAAACGTGAAATGTTTTTTGAAATGTATATATATATATATATATGTAATTGGGGTACAATAAAGTTTAAATAAATAAAATAGATTACTATTTACAAAGTATGAAATTCAAACAATTCATTCATTGTTTTCAGTTGTCACTTCTGTTAACAGTCCTTAGGACTGCCTCGACTTTCTTTTTATTATTAGATTAACTATTCTCCTTTTAGTAAAAATGATTCAGTTTCACTCTTACGTTATCTGATCAATGTATTAATTATCAATGATTAAATGGATCAATGATGAATTAGCAATATAGTTGCGTAACAAATGGTTTAGGTAAGTTTCCAATCATTTTTTAGGCACTTCGATATTTATACTTCACCAAAGCCAAAAACCTTGCTTAGTCCCGTCATAATAGTCATGAGTCCCATTATAAGTCCCGTAATAATGTGCTATTTGGAGCTATGTCTCAACCCGCGTGGTTGAAGAGCTAGATTCTGAAGGCTCGGGAGAACAAAGGCATTTTGCTATTCCACCATCTTTAGACGGTGCTCTTATGAGCTCCTTAGTCCGAAACAAGTTTACAACAGTTCTCATCTGATGATCTGATGATGTTAAATGCGACGTGGTCGTGGTCTAAGATGGTAAACACGCTAAACCTAGAAGTGGCGGGCTCTCAAGTGCAACTTCCGGAACACACCAACATGTGCTTGGCGACAGATCTTCAACTTGAAGGTGGTAGCTACCCAGTCGGACTTAGCAAAAGAACAAACCACCATGCAAAACTTACCGATAGACTCATGTATATATGGTATATATATATATAGATATATATATGTATGTATGTATGTATATATACTTGCTGAAAGCTTAGACAGTAGCACTATTTATGGAGGATACTCTGCACTCGATTCTCGTCCTAAATCAATTAAAAAAATAGTTGCTTAGTATTTGACCTAATTATCAAGAATAATAATAATTTTATATGTTAAATGTGACCATAACCTTTCATCTCTTAGAATATTGTAATCGACTAACCTAACGCCTGGTATGGTAATATCACCATATGGTAATGGAATACTGTTTTTATTAACTTCTTATTCACATGGAAAATACAACATATTGTTGAACTTTTAGCACAAAAAAAAAATTTGTTCAATTGCGAAAAAATTTACATAGCTCAAAAAAGATACATTTTGTAATTTTACAGGTTTGAGTAAAATGAAATGGTAGAATAATTAACAGTAATATAACCACATTATTTGCTATGTATAATAGTAACAATAATTGTGATTTTAGTCTTTAAGAAATCCTTTTAACCCGTCTATCATGGTCACCCTAGAGTTAGTCAAGATAAGCGTTATTTAATGAAGATTTATAAAGCGCAGTGCAAAGCGGATTTACTTTTACAATGAATATTCTAGTTTCTCCGCTATCGCGTAGATAAATTGACAGTCTATTTCACTGTAGAATTTCTTACTACACCGCTAGGATTTGTTTTGTTTGTAAATAGGCCTAAAGCCCACATCATAATCAATACTGTAGTCCGGTGAAGCTGTTAAGGCCTAGCTGGGTCAATAGCGTAGTTAGTTCGAAAAAAAAAAACAATCAATACTTAAACTAATTTATCTACCGGTAACCAAACTTAAACACCACAATCTAGATATAAAAATACCGTAAATATTGTCTATAAATATATACAATATACATACATATTGATATATACACATGTCTATCATTAAAACATTTTTTACATTCTATTCTTTTAGAAAGAAGTCTTTTATCTTTAATCGAGCGTGTTAATTCTATACATTTACGTTTCTGCAGAAAAGGTTTTTAAATTTATGTAAAACAATTGTACTTACCATCGAATGAAGTGTAATTGTTTTAACGAGTTTGAAGAACAAACAAAAACACTCAACGCACTGTTGTCAATCAATATTTGATAATATACTAATAGTTCTAGAATTATACAGATAATATAAATCACATTTAATATCTAATGCCATACTACCGAGTATTACGATGGTTTGGCATCATCGCAAATATACTTATTCTTTATACATCATTCATTTGTAAAAAATGCGACGTTGCCAAAATGAACAAATACTAACAAGAGGTTTAGAGGTCGATTATAAAAAATAAAAGATTAGAGCATTTATGATACGCAGCTGGAACTTAATTGTTCATTGTTAATTTTTAATTTGTGCATTTTATATTCACTTCTAATTTTATATAATTCATTCACTTGTCAGGGTTTATTTCCTAATATATTCTTAATTGCTTGTCTTTTCGCTACGTAAATCTGTCATTTCTATTACTATTTTTGAAAATCCTCCTAGTGTTTGCTGTTACACTCACTCCTCGAGTCACTTTTTACATGGCATGGAACTAGGCATTCTGATAGTCCTTAATTCTTTAATCACTATTCTTTGTTTCCTATTTCAATACGGTGTTTCTTTTACGAACTGGAAGATTGTACTTCCTGTCAAGATTTCATACCATGACTTCCTATTTATTTCTTCTTCCAGCCATCCTTGAAACTTGCATCCTTCTTCAAGTATTTTAATAGAGTCAGGCGGGTTTCGTTTCTTCGCATAAGTATGGTGAAACGTTATAAACTAATGCTTGCTCCGGTCCTAAGCTCTAGGTCAAATCTGACCAGGCCAAATTTAGGACAGTTTGTAAGGAGATTGAAAGTATCTAGACAGTTTCCAGGTCGCCTATTCATCTCAGACAAGAACTATAAAGTGATGTATGAAAAAGCAATGTTAGAACCAATATAATAAAATACTTTTTATGTTATTGCGGTGCCAATTGAAAAAAAAAGGAGAGTATTTCGGTCATATGTGTCAATTTTATAACGCTGGTGAGACACAAACTGTAGAATTAAAAAGAGTAATAAAGTCAACGATACTTCATTTTTTTACCAGAGAAACTATATTTTTATGGTTTAATGGTGCTGTAGAAATCGGTCCAAATTTTAAATATCCTTTATTTTAATATTTTTTCTAATAATTATTTTTGTCACAATTTCACTAAAATAACTTGAATATAACCCGAAATACCTTGAACATAGTACGACCCACGACTTACCTCATTAACTGGTCCTCGCGATACGGTATCAAAAACCTTGTACCTACATTGATTGATGGTTGTACAAGTAAGGACAAGTATACATAGACCGTGTACAGATGATTCGAGATATTTATTAATATTTCCTGCAATCAATTTAATTTTTTTTTGATAAATATTTTCATACGCTGTTTACTATCATGTAGAGAATTTCTTTAATACATACATAAGGTATGTAATGCATACATAATACATTTTAGTAGAGCCATGCTGAAGCTATTACTGGTTCCAGCATGAATGTGTCGGCTCGCCCGAGGAAGTACTACCCTGTCACAGAAACACCGACGTGAAGAAACAGTGCTTGCATCATTGCGTTTCGTTCGGTCAGTGAGAGTGCCGGAAAAACCACCTCCCCTCCCTCTTCCCCAATCACAAACTGGCAACGCTTGCGACTCCCCGTGTATTGCACTTAACATCAGTAATAAAATTCAAACGTAAAAAAAACAATGAACTATGGTCGAATGTCGACCACTGGGCGCCCACTAGTATAATTTAATTAGTTCACATAATAACACATCGGATAATCATATAACGTTGGGAGGTAGACTATCATCATTTGTATGACTATATTGATCAAAACAAGTTCCATAACATAATAAATATCTTCTATAAATATTATTCAATTATTTTATAAAGTATCCAACAATGATATTATAACTAAAGATACGTTATCTACCTACATTATGTTTTGACAAAACAAAAGGCACGATAACGCACACATACGTAAAGTAATATTGTAACTCCACACTGTCTTAGGTAAAACGTGGAAGTAAGATGGCGTATTCTCAATATCGTTGGTGAGAAAGAAATAGTGTTGCTTAGATACAGGCAGATTGAAGGGCAACCGTCAAAAATAAGCTAACTAGCCAAGTTTTAACAAGGCGCTGTCGAAGCGCTTATAACGTATCTACAGGTTTTAGTTATAATATCATTGATTTCCAAATAATATTCTTCTCGGATCGTGTGCTCCCACCTTAACCCGATTCAATCACTCACGTAACGTAAGTAATATTTTTATTTTCTATCCAATTTCGCTTTGAAATATTGTCTCGTGGAAGTAAAAGATATAAGTCAGCACCTGAACTATAACAGTAATGTATTGAATTGGTTATCTGCTGAAGTTTCTATATTGTGAAGCGATAAAACTCTTTCGTAGCCGAATAGATTTTCTAGTACAAAATATCATGAATAACCTGAACTATAACAGTAATGTATTGAATTGATTATCTGCTGAAGTTTCTATATTGTGAAGCGTAAAACTCTTTCGTAGCCGAATAGATTTTCTAGTACAAAATATTATGAATATTTTTATATATAAATTTCTTCTGTGCGTGTGTATGTCACTGAACTCCTCCTAAACGGCTGGACCGATTTTAATAAAACTTTGTGTGCGTGTTCCAGTGGATCCGAGAATGGTTTAGATTCACAATTGGACCCGGTAGGTGACGTTGCGGTTGACTACTCTGCAATCGCCTTTTGACACCAAAACCCGCTTGTCTTGGCGTTTAAACTTACAGTCCAGCAAATCTGTAATATGCTTTGTTATTGTAAAACTTAACACTATTACTGAAAACCTACTACTGGTTTTACTAAGTCTGAAACATGGGACGACCAGTTTGTTACAGTTTCTAGTTGCAATTGTGAAAGTTTTTATGGGCATACATTAAATTATCGAGAATATATTGGGAGGGTAGAGTTAAGATACCGAATTCCTGAAACTTCGTTTTTAATGATTCGCGAGGTTCCATGTTCCATGTATTGCTCAAACTGCCCGTTTTTGTAATAAAAATATAGTGTCTACTTCAGAAGCCACGTTGACACATCAGAATATTTCTTCCTTCACATATAACACAAAACTGCGTTGTTTAGTATTGTTAATAAATATTTATTTTATTTTTTCATTTTCTCTTACCTCTGTGCATCAATTAAATACGTGAGAAGAAACTATTTTCCAACGTAAGTAAATAATGAAGTGGATATACAAAGTAGTCAAGGTCGGGATACCAGAGGACGTAACCTTGACCTTTGTCGTATCAATAAATTTCCCTTACTCTTATATTGGAACAAGTTGAAGCCCTCACCTTGTCGATCCGGGATATATCAGTGCAATAGAAATTTATTACGCTGCAAGTTGCAACTTTGTTAACGTCGGTCGAGATGTGAACAGTATTACAATGAAATGCAAGTTAATGTAGATTTCCTTCAGAAAATATTTTAAAGCTAAAAATATATGTTTTATTATTTTATTTTAGGATATTGATAGCAACCGCGGCTCCGTGTGGCTTTAAAAAAATTGTATTATAGAAATGCAAAATTGTGAGTAGATAGATGTACAATTGCCGTTTTTTAGGTAATAGTGTTAAGTTTTATAGTAAAGTCCCAAAACACATTACCGATTTGCCTGATAGTGAGTTCAAGAACCATGTCAAGCGGGTTTTAATATCTAAAGGCTATTATAGGGTGGATCAATACGTGAATGATTGTGACGTCTGGAAATGACGCCCCTCTCTGTGCATCCACTAATAACGAATGTGAATATTTAATTTATGTTACTATACAAATATATGACATGAAAAAATAAACCAGATCGAGTTTTTTGCCGGTTCTTCTCGATGACTGGGCTGTTTTCCGAACCGGTAGTAGCTTTGACGTTCATAAGCGCCTTCTCAGGGCCTAAATTGAATAAAGGATATTTTGATTTGATTTTGATCTTCCCATATTTTTTGTAAAAGCTTAGCACAACCTGCAGCTGCAAAAAAAAAGTCGATGCAGTAAGGACTGCCAACAGAAATGTAAATTCAAAACAATGGAATTTAAGAGTTCTCTTTTGAAATTTTATATTAATTATAGTGTGAATTATTTAAATTTTATAATTTGTAAATTGAAATTATTATCATTAGTCTCTCTTTCACATCTATTGGCACGTATGTGCCCGCGATTTCGTTCACGTGAACCTTATATCTTTATATATAAATTTCTTCTGTGCGTGTGTATGTCACTGAACTCCTCCTAAACGGCTGGACCGATTTTAATAAAACTTTGTGTGCGTGTTCCAGTGGATCCGAGAATGGTTTAGATTCACAATTGGGCCCGGTAGGTGGCGCTGCGGTTGACTTTTAGGATTTTTTTTTTATTATTAAGGCAGGACAACGTCTGCTGGACCCGCTAATATACTTGTATATTTTTATTTCACCTATATATAATTCTTTTGCCTCATAATTCAATGTCACATCTTCTATAAACCACAGAATCAAGACGAGTTTGATAAACAAAAGAGGACACTAGAAGTGAAAAGTTTTGTAGGCGCGTTGAGCGGTATTTTTGACAGGAAATGAAGTTATAATTTAGCGTCATGACATGCTAATGAATTTACAAGCTCCTTTGGAGTCTTTTGCGGATCTTGGAATGTCATGTATTGGTTTTTATATTTTATACATAATCTTATGTTATTTGGTTCTAGATTTTGTAACATTGATGGTGTGTTACGTAGTTTGGTTATTGTGCATATGACGTGTCATATTCTACAATACTAGTGTCTAACCTTTCACCTGGTATAAAGAAAATGTGTCAGATTTTGTCGTATTTTAGTCTAGAAGTATGTTTTACTATACAGTTTTGTCTCCCTACTAGGTCCTACGAGGTGTGACGTAGGACATTAAAACCATAATTTCACAAAAGTTGAAACCCTATTCGATTTTTCTATTAAAATTTAATAAAAATATATCAACGCACTTATTACATTGGACCTATAGTTTAAGAGTAAACTAAATAAAATTGTTTTCAATGTATTGGAAGCAACCGTAAACTATGAATACCTCGTGATTTTTGTCGTTGTAAAAATATGACACTAGTATCTTACCATTATATTCCACAAGTACCCAAAAAAACAAAGTGCACATTTTTCCACTTTTTGGGATATTTATAAATATTAGTGGGCGCCCAGTGGTCGACATTCAACCATAGTTCATTGATATTTTTTATTTGAATTTTATTAGGGTTCATATCATTGTTGAATGTAGAATGGAAAAGGGTAATTGGAACGTAAGAGTAAAATAATACATACAGTCGAGCATAGCAACCTCCTTCACAACCTTTTTTGAAGTCCTTTATGACAGATGTCAAAATGTTTTTTTTATTTACATGTGTGTATATGTTGTGTAACATTGAAGCAGTAGTGTGAGTAATGCATATTTTAATTAATTTAATGTACTTCTAATGCATTTTATATAAAATAAATAGCTTTCTGCACTTCTCCTCCATATAAACACTCCATATAACTATGCCAAATTTCACGTTCATCCGTTCGCCCAATTCCGTTAAAAAGGGATACAAAGTTTAGGCTTCACGTATTAATATATAGATATAATAAGAATGTAAATCAACCGTGTCTTTACTTTTTCGACTTTCATAAAAAATATTGTTGCAAGCGTTTAGGTATATATAATAAAATACATTTCAATCATTTTTTTAAATGTATGTCTATCTGTCTGTCTGTTTGTATGAAAATGCATCACTGCTAAAGTTTGGGTTCACAATAAAACCTAAGAAAGTCATAAAGCATATCCTCGAGAGTAACGTAGTCTTTGTTTCATTCAAACACGGTCCACTCTATCAAAAGTTATTGTAATTTTAATAACGACGCAGACGCATAGATAATCAAATGGACTAAATACATTGAGATGACTTTATTAGTCACTATTTTGTACATCAGGTTCCACGTGGACGAAGTCGCGGGTAGAATCTAGTGGTAAATAAGAAAAATGAAAATTTATAAAAAAAACGTTGTCATAATGTTATAAAGTTTTGATGCTATTCAGTTACTCTATTAAAAAGCAATAGATATGAATCAGACGTCTTTTTAGGCAGGACTTATAGTTTAAGAGTAAAACGTGAATATGCAAATATGTATGCAACATTCAAATTACTTTTATATACAAAACGGATAAAAATGCTGGCGAGGACTCTAAGTGGGATGGTAAAGATATGTACCCAACGGGATGGCATTCACCACACATATGGTGATCACAGTGATTCTTTTTTTTTACTTTGTCACTTTTAAGAATCTGCCAGTGTATATTTAACTGGAGAGGCTTGCAGACCGGTACGACAGCGAGACCGGTGATATATTCCAAATTCTAAACGATTCCAAATTCTAAATTTTATACTTGGACCATGCTTTGCCGTGCTATGTACGTAAGACAGTGTAATCATTAGTCTACGTTACTATAAAGAATAATGTAATATAGATAGGTAAATATATTCTGCCTTCTCCAAGCAATTATCGATTTTATAAATGTATTATTTCTCACTAGCTTCCGCTCACGGCTTCAATCTTATAGATATTCGGGAACAAGATATGTTTTTCTGATAACGTGTGTGCAAAATTTCATGTTTTTCAATTTAATTAGTTACGGTGTGTAAGCGTAACAAACAAACAAACGCACATACTAATTTCAAATATTAGTTAGTATATATTTTTTTTCTACAAACTCTTAGTCCGCACCTTTTTTCTGCTTTCGTTTCGTTTTTTAGCTATGTCAAAAATTGTAGTAATTATGAGCAACTATTTTTATTATTTTACTTAATTATTTTAGATTGTTTTTTTGCTGAGGTTATCGCCTTTATATATGTATAGCCTTTAGCCCATATATATGTATAAATATTGATAAAGTATAAGTAGTAGTATACACAAAACGGCTGAACCAAGAGATTCGTCAGATATATTTATAAAAATACCAGCGTTTGGTTACTTTTGCACAAACGTTTAAAACGCGTCGAATTTGATTGAAGCTATATAAACACACGTCAAACTTTGTGTCGCGTTGAAAAGGTTTATTCGTTTAAACCTTCGAACACGGCTTTCTATCTATTCAATAAGAACTTTTTTGTAACGCGCGCTGTAAAAGCGATCGTGTGTACGTAGCCTAAGGTTACACAAATATAATTAGGTTACTTATACAACTGAGAAAAATAAGTATATGTAAGAAAGTAAGTACGAATGGATAATAAACTACGGACTAATGAAATGATCAGAGTAGTCTCTGATCATATACTATACATACCATAATAGGTATGCGCATACAGGGCAGTTACGATACGGACTTACTAATACTTGTTGAGAATACACTTATGAACGTACCCGCGGGGGTGGCACTCTAATCTATTATAAACGTTCGCTCTATTGTATGCCGATAGATCAGCGGGAACGTTACCTGGAATAGTACGAGAACCTCTCGTAACGGGAGGATACTCGACGAATTAGGTAGGGTTCTCGATTTGACGTCATAGCCCCTCCGGAACCCACCCATTATCAGGATAACTGCCGTCCGTCAGTTTTAGACATAGCTTTGTTAAAAAATATCACGCTTCGGGTACGACACATACAAGTCGTACACGAACTTGACTCGGACCATCGCCCTTTATGTGTAAGCGTGTATGCGTGCACGTGCGTGGAGGTGATATGTGTAATGTTGTCGCAGTGATGTAAGATTTTGTGTCACTGTATCGCGCGAGCAGCGTACTCAAGGGCTCCACGCCGAGGGAACGGACCTATAAAGGGAACGGACCTAGTTAAAGCGATCGTGTGTACCTAGCCTAAGGTTACACAAATATAATTAGGTTACTTATACAACTGAGAAAAATAAGTATATGTAAGAAAATACAACGTAAGTACGAACGGATAATAAACTACGGATTAATGAAATGATCAGAGACTAAGGTATGCGCGTACAGGGCAATTATGATACGGATTTACTAATACTTGTTGAGAAGACACTTATGAACGTCAAAACTACCACCAGTACCCTACATAGTTATATACAATTACATTAATTTTTGTACGGATGCATAGAGCACAGAGAGGGGTGTCATTTCCAGACGTCACCACCGTTCACATATCTATCCACCCTGTAATAGCTTTTGGACATTAAAACCCAATAATATTATATCTAATTTTAGTTATAATATCATTGTTAAAATCCATTTGGCAACTCACTAATGGCGATATATTTATTTACAATGCAGTAGGTCCAGGGTCAGCAATATAGCGACCTTCTCCGCTGCCGGAGGACCACCAGGAGGAGGAGGCAATTTGCCCGCTTCCTTCGGCCACCGTAGTCGGATCTGCGGGGATGGGCCGGGGGACCCATCTCCTCATTGCACGGGTCCGGCTGATGCGTGGAGGCAGCTGAAGTGTACGCAGCTTGTCTCCCTATGAGGTAGGAGCGTTGGGGCGGCTATCCAAGGTCGAGTAGCTAGTGCGATCCCTTGCCACCCCAACAAATACGGTCTGTCGGTACACCGTGGGGTTTTAGTCCGTGCGAGTCGGACATAACCCACTCTCTCCCCCGGGAGGGTGGCTATCTATAAAGGGCTTCCCCACGTTAATTTAAAAAAAAGGATCAGCAACGTATCTTTTTTCATATACTTTATAGATTTTAACGTCTGGCTCTCAAGTAGTGTCGGAATACACCAACAGGTGTTTCGTGACAGATTTTCAACTCAAGCCAGGCGGACTTAGAAGAGTCAAACTATGCATATCTGTACCAAAGTTCACTTTTGCCGATGTAAGCGACGTATACGAAACCAAGACGCGTTGCGTTCGCGATCATTAATGGAAGGAAAGTAAGGAAGAGGAATACGGCGGGCGGAAGTTTATCAAGACTGTGCGTTTGGAACATTTTAATTTTCGTTACAACGTAACTTTATTTTTCACAATTTGTCTAACAGTGAGATTCGTGTTGAGTTGATGTATATCGTTGTGTAATGAATTGTAAAGTTGCCGTAGCTATTACTGAAGCTGAAGCTATTACTGGTTTCAGCATGAATGGGTCGGCTCGTCCGGGGTAGTACCACCCTCTAGCAGAAAACCGACGTGAAGTAACAATGCTTACATTCTTGCGTTTCGTTCGGTCAGTGAGAGCGCCGGATAACCCTACCCCAATTTCGCTCCCACAACCACAGGATGGCAACACACTTGCGACTCTTCTGGTGTTGCAAGTGTCTATGGACGATGGTGATCACTTAACATCAGGTGACCCACCTGTTCGTTTGCCTCCTTGATATTTAAAAAATGTCGTCTGCACAACGCTATCCTGCACACCAACCCATCACTCTCTCTCTCATTCAGCGCCCTCATTGGCTGTGTTACGTCACGTTTTATTCGAAGACGTGGATTGGCCCACAAGCACTGCCAAGTTAGTAAATCGGCACAGACAGTATCATACCTCTGTTTGTAAATAAATTTTATTTGTGAAACTAAACCGATAGCAGACATAAATCCAGTACATAACAAGACAAAATACTAACAAAGAATATCATAGTAATTTGGAAAATACAAAGGCAATTGACATAATCTGAGAAATAAGTCACATGTAAGTCATATATGACAAATTGACAAACCCTACATATGTTTTTTTTTAATTAGATTTATTTATTTACTAGCTATGCCCGCGACTCCGTCCGCGTGGAACGTAATGTAAAAAAGTAGTCATCATCTCAATGTATTAAGTCCATTTATTATCTACTTTTCTCTCGTACTTAAGTCGCGTCGTCATTAAAATTGCGATAACTTTTGATAGAGTGAACCGATTTTAATGAAACCAAGACTAAATATTACTCCAGGATACGCTTTATGATTCAGATTTTATCGTGAACGTAGTACTATAGCAGTAATGCGTGTTCAAACGAACAGACTATCTGACAGACATTTTTTTAAATTATTGAATTAAAATTAAGAAATTAAAATTTACTTATACCAAGATATCTGCAACAATTTTTTTCAATTTTCAACGTTAGATTTACCTTTTTTTTTTCTTTTTTCGAACTGACTATGCTATTGACCTGGCAAGGTCTTTACAGCTTCACCGGACTACCGTTAGATTTACATTTTTATTATATGTATAAGTAAGTTGGTATACCAATAAGATGGTGAGATAATATTATACGGGTGACAGGAAACGATTAAATTAATTTAGCCAAGGAAAAGGACCTTTGGAATAAAATGGAGAAGGCCTTCAAAATATCCTTGACCATAGTTAAGCTACCTACAACTAGTCTTGGATTGTCATAAGCCTAACAATATCTTAATCACTATACATTTCTTCTTTATCTTCGAAATCCAAAGTCAAATGCTAAAGAAATTAAACTAGGACTTCTTTGGAAATATCATATATTCAATGAAGAAAAGATTTTTCTAAATCGATTTTTAAATGATAAAGTAGAGGTGACAAACAAAAAAAACAACGGGTTACACTCCGGGAATGCCGGCAGAAGTGAAAACTTGGAACATTAACATTGTGTATTTTTTGAATATTTTGAAATGGTTAGGGAATAACTTCACACGAATTACTTTATTTATCAGTATAAAAGTACTATAATTTATGTGGTAAAATACAATATTCATTTATTGCGCTATCTTACTCAAACATGACAATTTATATTACATTAAAAAGTTTCTCTTATTGCGTGTAGTAGGCTGTAGTACAAATACTCGTACACACGCACACTCGCGTAAGTGCCTTGCAATGAAACAGCAGGAGCAGGCTTATATTTACACCAGATTACCCTCGGCAGCGGTTCAAGCCTAGGTACGTTCCCTCGGCGTGGAGCCCTTGAGGGCGCTGCTCGCGCGATACAGTGACACAAAATCTTACATCACTGCGACAACATTATACATGTCACCTCCACACACGCGCACGCACACATGCTTACACATGAAAGTGAAAGAGCTTTATTTTTTTTCCCTTATCAAACTGATAGAGTTTAGAAAATTATCCGATACGAAATATATATAAGAGTTGTTGATGTATGTATGCTTGGTACACATATATGTTTCAACAACTCATATATGTATGAATAGTTAGCTTAGCTTAGTTTAGCTCAGATAGGTCGCGAATTCCATGTATCAGGCAACAACCCAAGCCGAGGTGTGCCGTGCACCCTTGAGATAGTTGTCAAATAAAATCAGCTGAGTGCCTTAAGCGCTCGCCTTAGTAGTCCGGTGAAGCTGTTAAGACCTTGGTAGGTAAATAGTGTAGTCAATTCGAAAAAAAAAAGAATACATTTTCGCCGCGAGGTAAAAAGAGAGGGGGATATTACTTCCTTTCCAACGCCGCGCCGGCAGTCTACTCTCCCTCCGTCTTACGAATTTTCGATCCTGGTCACGTGTCCTGACGCGAGTTAACTTTTTTTACCAAACGCAAAAAGTGCACAACGCCGCTGAAGAAGTTTTCACCACAAAAACGAATTAAGTACCTCCTCTTTCTAAAGTGGGTTAAAATATAAGCAATAAAATGTGTAGAATTTTTCGGATATTAGTGGTACTTTCAGAGATTAGCTTCTTTAAATAAAGAAAAATAATCAATATCCTGAGTTTTGTAATATTAATATATAATAGTATTATTATTAGCAATATTATAAGTAAATTCTGATCTAGATAAACAGTATTACAATATCGAAATCGGCAACAACAAATCAAGGCTGTTACTAAGACTGTTGTTGTATGTTTAGAAACATAAGAATAAATAAACTTTAATCATGTTATATAACTCTCTTTAGAGTTTAGATAAATATTTGTGAAAAATGGCTCGCGGATTTGTTTGAGCCAGCTTTGCGCACATTACTGGGAAAAACACCAAACAGTCCAACATTTGAAATATATTAAATATTTTTCTATCGTGTTATGAATTATTATTCACCATACCATATCTTAATTAGCATATATTATTCACAAGAATATTTGCTATTTTAAAGATATAAATACTTTTTGCTAAGAATTTAAAAATTATGGCATTTTGTAGTGGGGGACAGCAGCTGAGGTAGACACCATATTTTTATTAGAAAAACGGGCAGGTCGAGCAATTTACAATTTGGGACCTCGCGATTCCTTAAAGACCAAGTTCCAGGATTTCGGTATCTTAACTCTGCCCTCCCAATACATTCTTGATAATTTAATGTATGTCCGCAAGAACCTTGACAAGCTGAATTTCGTAAAAAACCGGCATAATCTACATACTAGAAACTGTAACAAACTGGTTGTACCATGTTTCAGACTTAATAAAACAAGTAACAGTTTTTTTGGGAAATAGTGTTAGGTTTTACAACAAAGTTCCAAACGATATTACCGATTTGCCGGATTGTAAATTTAAGAGCCATGTCAAGCGGGTTTTGGCGTCAAAAGGCTATTATAGAGTGGATCAATATGTGAACGATGTGATGTCTGGAATTGATTCATCTCTGTGCATCCATTAAAAACGTTTGTGACATGTACCTAATGTACTAAATATTATATATATTTGGTAAAAAGATAAACTAGATCGATTTTTTTGCCGGTTCTTCTCGATGACTGGGTGGTTTTCCGAACCGGTGGTAGTTTTGATGTTCATGAGTGCCTTCTTAGTGACTAAATTGAATAAAGTGTTTTTGATTTTATAAACACTAAATTTGTTAACTCTTTAAGCTGTATGATCCTAGTATATATACTATACTTACTATATTATGTATGTACTATGTTACTATATATGTACTATGGGAGCAAAAAGTAATCGTAATAAATATTTACTTCAATATTTTTTTTTTGTATTAGTATTTTTTTCAACAAACCAGCTGTAGACATGGAGCATAAATAATTAATTTTTAGTTGTTTTGAAATCATAATATATTGTTGGAAATAAATGAAATGTCGGGTAGTTTTACTGCGTCTGCCCAAATAAGGGGCGGTGCTTGCCGTGTTGATGCACGCTTTCGGTGGCAGTCATATCGTGCGATAGCTCTGTCCGAACTCGTGTCGGTTATTTAACGAGTGATTAATTGTTAGAATTGATTCATAGCAGTTTATATCTAAATTGGCCAGTTCTTTGTTAATAATCAATAAATGTGTTAAAAATTGCTAACAATGTTGTAGGAGATGATCACCACCACAAAACCGAATTGGTGCTGGGCCCATCAATATTTTCAATCCGGGGTTGTGACCACTCTGAGTAAAACTGTAGTGCACAGCAACTCTATTTAATGCGTAATTGCGATTATTATTAAACCACTTACCTTACAGACTTGGCGTCCCTGGTAAGCTCTCACTGCGCCCAATTTTCCTAGAAATTTAAATATTTGTATTTAATATTAACGCTCAAAGTATCCCGGCACACCATGCTGAACTTCTTGATTCTTTCCGCAGCGACTGTATTCACGCTTGTCTGATATCTGAATCATTCTTGAAGCCGTCATTACTCTCCACCTTTTTCTCGTTACCTGGCTATTTCCTTATTAGAAACGATCGTACAGGAAAAGGAGGTGGCTGTGTGGCCATCTATTTACGCTCTGATATCAAATACAAAATATTATCTCAGTCTACTTCCATTTACTCTAGGGATATGGAATACATCCTAAACCCTTACCCTTAGTACCCTTATTACCCTTAGTAATTACCCTTAGTACTATCCCGTTTCTTTTAGGAGTGATATACGCATTGTCGCCAAGGACATCGTATTCCGGTTTACCATTTTTGACCACATTATTATTTAACATCAGATGCGATCGTGATTTGTCTATGATCTAAATACTAGAAACTGTGACAAACTGATTGTCCCATGTTTCAAACTTAGTAAAACCAGTAACAGTTTTTTAGCGAATAGTGTTAAGTTTTACAACAAACTCCCAAAAGATATTACCGATTTGCCGGATTGTGAGTTTAAGCGCCATGTCATGCGAGTTTTGGTGTCCAAGGGTTATTATAGAGTGGATTAATATGTGAACGATGGTGATGTCTTGGATTGACTCATCTCTATGCATCCACTAAAAATGATTGTGACGTGAAATGTCATCCAAAATTACATATGATAAAAATATAAACCAGATCGAGCTTTTTGCCGGCGGTAGTTTTGTGGTTCATAAGTCCCTTCTTAGGGCCTAAGTTGAATAAACCATTTTATGATTTTGATTTTGGTTGAACATTAAATCCTGTAAATAAAAAAGCAATATACGCCAGATAATAATAGAATAAAAGTAATCTTGTATACATAAATGAAACACCTTTCGAAACGAGCGTACGTATGAATGCACCAAAGACAGAGCGAGCCGCCCGTCGGTTTATTGCGCGAGCAAACAGTAAGGAAGCCAAACAAACCAGAACGGTATCATTTTCGACACTATTTCCCACGGGGCGGAGGCAAAAACACCTTGTAAATATTAACGTTGCGGCCTGCCAATGTTTACCCTTAGTACCTGTACGTTAACTGTTACTTTGAGGTTTCATTTAGGATTTTTTCTGATTCTCAAGTCTATGTTAGAAGATTATGCTATTAGATTTAGCCACGTTTATTTTTATTTCTATCTTACCAATTGTTTTTTTTTATTCATATTTTTTTGTATATGTAAATTTAATGAACATTTACCAGAATGTACAACAAAAGCGGGACACTGTAATGAATTGAAACCATATTCAGGCACACAGAACGTGGTTTATGGACAAAGTGGACATTAAAAAAAAATACCAGTTTTAATTTGAAGGCCACGAAATAGTCGGATAATTTCTGTTTTTTTTTTGTGAATGCATTCACACTTGGAAACTGGCAAATATTTGAACTCAAGTTCTAAAAACTGATTTTTTTAAATTTGTTTAATCGAACATCTCACATTCTATTTCTTTTTATACATACTTAATGTATTATACATACATAAGTTAAATGACGATGTCATCTAAAATGGCACACACACTAAAACGAGAGAGATATAAGCTCCCAAGTGCATCTGCTAGAATACCCCTATATATGCTTGTCGACAGATTCTCAACTGCCAGATTATAGCTACCCAGGCGCGTTTAGAAAAGGTATTATCATGTTATAATTATATCATCGAATTGATTTATTTCATTAAAAGCTCCGGCTTGTTCTAAAGGATTCGAACCTGACCTAAATCACTTTACATTTAAAAACTATAAAACGTACCAACTCAAAATTGAGCCTTTATTTACTTAGCTAATCTCCAGGCAAGGGAGGGATATGTTAATTTAGAAGGAAACAACAAAACGTACTTAGCTGATTCATTAAAAATCTGTGAAAATGTATATTTATTTCTACATTTAACGAGGCACTTTACAGCAAAACACTCCGACATCATAATAGTGCTAAGTAATCCGAACAAAAAAAGGACAAAACAATAACTGTAAAACACTTAATTACGCACGAAAAGGGACTCGGAGCCGAAATTTTAACATAATAAGATTAAAACGTACAAATCTCCGCGTAGAGATGACCGGGACTGTGCATAAATTAAAAGATTATCGCTAACAATTATGGCAAATGTGTCGAGATTAGAGTAACAATATTTAAATTTGAGATGAGTAACTGTAGGGGTAAACGTTTGAGAGGATACGCTCTCAAAGACTCGTGACCTAATTGTTTTTTGTTAAAACGGTTCCTCGTTCCAACGTACGATGAGCTCCAGCTTTCAACGAAAGGATTCATAGTGGTGAAATAACTACTAAAGTCCATCTAACTACTACAGACTACCGTTAAATTGATAATCTTACTCACTAAGATAGGGGTTCCTAAACTTCAAAGATAACGGAACACTTTTTTTTCTTTTTTTTTATTGTAGCACGGCAAAGTGACTGCACTGTGCCTGATGGTAAGCACAGTATAATCCAAAAACAACGGCGACCACCGAGTGACACAATATCCATCGCCGATCGCCGCTGTCATGCCGGCCTGCGAAAAACTGGATATGCACAGGCTGATCCCGAAACGCGACCCGCAGAAGCGAATCACTATGACGGGCTTTTTCGCCATATACATGGTGGTTGCGACCCAGTCAGGCTGTAAAACCCTACCACGCCGCTTTCACCATTGCGTCGTTCGTTATTCAGCAGGGTGCACCATGTGCAGGTGAGGTTGGCTTGGATGTCTCAAGTGTTAGACACCCCTTACACCAACCGAATACCTTTTATTTTATGGAACCCCATATCAAGTGATTACAAATCAAAACTAAAAGTTATATAAGAACTTTCTTTTTAAAGAAATGTGTAATATAATGGAAACATATTATTCGCTCATTGTCTCTGGATATGTGAGTGCGCCGCTAGGCTATATACATAGTCCGGGTTGAATGCTTGCTAACTACCAATTGACATGAAAGTATTGAGTACTTCTCATCACATATTTTTCGCTATTTCAAAATAGTATTCGTAACCGCGGTATTATTTAAAAGCTAATAATAAAAATTGGCGGAACCCTGATGACTATTCTACGAAAGCCCTAGGTTCCGCGGAACCCAGTTTAGGAATCCCTGCACTAAGAACTTATCGGAAATTTGGAATGTTCTAGATATCGGTTCAACCGTTTCTGCAATAATTCTGACAAATAAAAGATACTTCAGTTGTACGTCTATCGATAGATGAGTTAATGTTTGAGTACATTTTGCGTGATGTTTTAAACGACGATGCAGTTGAAGGTAGTAACAGATTAGGGTTCGGTGTGGATAGTGATGAAGTGGATTTGCCAAGTGCTGTTGATGGAACACGACAAGACTCTTTCCAAGTAGTAGCAACTTAAAATAATATTGATGGTTTAAAGAAACAAAGGGAAAAAAAGAAAACATATTTATTTGTAACTTGCCAAGTGCTGTTGATGGAACACGACAAGACTCTTTCCAAGTAGTAGCAACTTAAAATAATATTGATGGTTTAAAGAAACAAAGGGAAAAAAAGAAAACATATTTATTTGTAACACACGCAAATACACTTACTCATTAAGAATATTTAAAAAAATATATATACGCACAAAGATACGAGAAAAACAACAAAAAAGTCAAGACTTTGTATGTATGTGTGACAAAAGGGCTCAGTCGTAAAGTATTCAAATATAACCTCTCTAATGACGTTCTTCGTGAAAGTAAATTTATAGAAGAAAATAAGAAAATTCCGATCTGTTAAAATAAAAACTACTGTGGTTACTTTGTTAAGGTTTGATTAGATTAGAATTTGCAATATTGAAACCATTGTTTTGCTGTTTCGGCTGTAATTAGGTGGACAGTCAATCGACGTAGTACCTAATCTTACAATGAGTCTAAGACTCGGTTCGGTTCGGTGGGAACAATGCTGTTATGAAATCAGATCATCGTACCATCTTCAGTTAGAAAATTATTCGGCCAACCTATAATGTTATTATCTGAGGCTATTATATAATATACTTAACATCAGGTGACATTGTAATTAATCGCTTAAATTCATAAAAGTAAGGTCCTTTACAGGATTAGCAACTGCGTAAATCGCTGATATTTTCAAGATCGCTTACACGTAAATACATTTAATAATATTTCGATCCGCTCACGTAACCTAGAACAGGATAAAATAGATTAGAAACAACCTTCAATATTTGTTTGATACGGGAAAAATATTGAGGTAGCATTGCGCCCCAGGAAAGCTGGTGCTCTCCAGAGAACAGAACGAATCAAACGTAATCGGATTTAATAAGTAATTCTAAATATTATGTACAATGAAAAGAAAGATAAATATGTGTTTAATTCTAAACTCAAATTTAAAATATAAATCAAGGACTTTTGTGTTAGAATTAATTACAATAAACAACATTTTTATGGAAGATAAATAAATATAAGGCAACACTAATATTAGGGTATAAAAATTATCTGTTTTGTTATCCATATCTTCACCATTATGTTTTTTTTTTAATATAAGGTTTGGCCTGTGATTTCGCATGCTTTTCATATGTCTAACATCCGATCCAATAGTGGAGCTAGATAAGCCTAAATAATTACTTTATAAGGCACGATTGTTGCGTAGGAAGCTGACTGAGATGCGAGGTATAGTACTTTACTGAGATAAATATTTACAGCTAACAACTGTAAACAACCTACTATAGCTTCCCTAATCTCGGCTTGTACTAAATTAATAATAATAATGGATCGCCAAAGATCTTGAAGAACTTTGTTTTTAACCGGAACGGTGGTGCCGCTCAAAGAGACACTATAAATAGCCTATCAAAGCTAAAACCTACAGAAAAATTGTAAGGCTAAGGATCCCATCAGACTTCGTAACTATATAATAATAATCATGAATACAGTGGTACAACAAAATAATCCCAAGGAGGGTTGATGTCAGGCAGGCGGCCGATCGTAAAAATTAAGCCAAATCATATACCACAACATGACAAACATGTTGTACCGACCCTACTTATGTGGGATAAGGGTAAGA